>APFE031526508.1:15408-41423 GCA_000404065.3 Pinus taeda | reverse complement strand
CGGGGTCGTAACTTTGGCATACGATCTCCGTTTGATGCGTATGATAGGTCGTTAGAAAGATCTATCCGAGAACTACCATTTTGGGAAGGACAACATCAGCCCATGGCCCCATGTTGCCCCTAGATTTCCCAAAAAACGTCGTTTAGGGCCTCAAAACGGCTCTGGAAGTTCAGGACCCGAAAAAAGCTGCTAAAAATAGTAAATTGTGCTACAATTACGAAAACTGAAAAACTGAAAGAGACAGTTGCGGGGGTCCAAATGGGATAGGTGGGTGGCCACCAACATCCACCTGGATCATAGAGGGAGCAACAGCTCAGTATTTTCACTAAGAAGATGGGCGAAGGAGGGTTTTTGTCAAGCCAGGAGGTAACTCTTCAAATCAACTATGTTTATTCATTTAGATTGTTCATGGTTATATACATGAAGGAGTGACTCTTGGGTTTCACCTCCCAATAACTCTTTCTTTTCCATTATTTATTATTTACATTATTTACAAATGTTCACCCAATCCCCATGATTAGGTGTCAACATTCCCCCCCTGAATCTGAAGGGATGTTGTTGACTTCAAGCATCGTTCTGAACCTTTCAAGCTTTTCTCTTCCAAGCGCTTTGGTGAACATGTCTGCAATCTGCTCATTAGTGGAACAATGGCGTAGATGGATTGTCTTGGCCTCAACATGATGTCCAATTAGATGGTATTTTGTATTGATGTGCTACATTCGATCATGGAACTTTGGGTTCTTGGCCAACTTTATTGCAGAGGTGTTTTCAATCATGAGTGGAGTTGAATGTACTTGTTTTACCTGCAAATCTTCCAATTTTTTCCTGAGCCACACAATTTCTTTCGTTGCCTCAGCCGTTGCCACATATTCTGCCTCTATTGTGGAATCTACTAGAATTGATTGTTTGTGTGATCTCCATGAGACAGCACCTGATCCAAGACTCATAGCATAACCAGAAGTAGATACCCCAGTTTCTTTGTCTCCATCGAAGTCTGAATCAGAGTATCCAATCAAGCTGAAGTCGCCCACCTATGTATACTTGAGTCCAAAGTCTTGAGTTCCCTTCAAGTACTTTAGAACTCTTTTTGCAGCAGACCAATGTCCCTCACAAGGCTTTTGCATAGACCTAGAGAGGATTCCAACAGCAAATGAAATGTCTGGTCTGGTAGTAGTTAGGTAGTTGAGACTTCCTACACGCTGTCTATACTTTGTTGCATCCTCAAATTCTTTTCCTTCAATGGATGTGAGCTTTAAGCTTTGTTCCATTGGAGTAGTTAGAAGATTGGACTCAGGCATGCCAAACCTGTTCAACAGATCTCCAATGTACTTCTTTTGAGAAAGGAATATAGACTTCAGATGTTGAGTTACTTCAATACCAAGATAGTAATGAACATAGCCCAAATTAGTGATTTCAAAACCTTTCCTCAATTCCTTCTTTATGGATGTAATGTAGCTCTCATTTTTCCCTGTCATCAAAAGATCATCTACATATACCACAATATATACAACTGTTTTGACAACTTTCTTAACAAACAAAGTTGCATCATCAAGATCATAATGTTTGAAGTTGAGTTTTAGAAGATGCTCAGTTAATTTTTCATACCAGGCTCACAGTGCTTGCTTGATGCCATACAAGGATTTGACAAGTTTGCATACTTTACGTTCATGTCCCTTCACAGCAAATCCTTCAGGCTGGGACATAAAAACACTCTCTTTCAGATCTCCATTCAAGAAAGAAGTTTTTACATCTATTTGATGGACCTTCCAACGGTTTTGAGCTACTAGGGCAAAGAGTGTCCAAATGGTAGCCCATTTTGCTGTGACGGCAAAAGTCTCCTCATAATCGACCCCTTCCTTTTGTGCAAAACCTTTTGCCACAAGCCTGGCTTTGTGCTTGTCAAGTGAGCCATCAGCTTTATACTTGTTCTTGTAGACCCACTTGAAGCGAATTGGTTTGGTTCCCAATGGACGATCAACCAGCTTCCAAGAGCCATTCTTTATCAAGGCATCATACTCCTTTTGCATCGCTTCTTTCCATTCATCATGAGAAATAGCTTCTTTGAAGGAAGTTGATTCAAAATCATAAGAAACATCCATATCAACAGGGGAATCAGAATCATCTACATCACCTCCATTTTGCCTGGTTGAATTTCTTGTTCTTGTCTTTCCAACCTCATCAAGATGAACATTTTCAAGTGTATTGGTCACCCACTTTGGGGGACCTTTCTGAGATGGTCCAGCTTGCTCAGTTGATTGAGTTCGGACTTAATCAAGATTGAGTCTCCCAAAAGTATCATGTTTTTGGAGTTTCATGTGGCCTAGAGAGTGCTTCAGAAGAAGATTCCACAAATTGATTCAATATAGGAATCCCCTCTTCAAGATGTGGAATCTGATTATCAAATTCTTGAAATGATTTTGCATTTCCGAATCTATCCAACCGATCAAGTTGTTGCTCAACAACATTGCCAGCTTTGGAAGATTCAAGAAAGATTACATCTCTAGATACAACAAACTTTTTATTAACTTCGTCATAGAGACGGTATGCTTTGTTAGTATTTGAATACCCCAAGAAGATACACTTACGGCGCCTTGCACCAAGTTTGTTTCTATGTACTTTTGGTATCACGGCATAGCAGGTGGAACCAAAGACCCTGAGATGCTTTACCGAAGGAATGTGGCCATACCACATTTCATAATAAGTTTTGTTTTAATAGCATTAGATGGACATCTATTCTTTACATATAAAGCACATAGAACTACATCAGCCCAAAACATCAATTTTACATTCTTGAAAAACATCATAGACATACCATATTTAAGATTGTCCTATTCATTCTTTCAGCTACTCTGTTCTATAGGGGATTATAGGGCACAGTTGTTTGATGTTTGATCCCATGTTGGCGAAGATAGTTTTCAAATTCATTTAAAGTGTATTATTTTCCATTATCAGTGCGAATAGAGCCAATATGAGATTGTGCATCATTTTCAATCCATGTATGAAAGTTTTTGGATGTTTGAAAAGCATCAGATTTTTTCTTCAATAAATAAACCCAACACATTCTGGTGTAGTCATCAATAAATGTCATCATATATTTATTTCCATTTGCAGAAAGAACAGGCATTGGACCGCATAAATCTGAATGAACGAGTTCAAGTTTTCTATGTGCTCTAGAATGTGAATCATGAAAAGATTGTTTGCTAAGCCTTCCTAGAATGCAAACATCACATTGCTTAAGTTTCCTAGGAATTGTAAGCAAACCAGTAACACCATTTTTCTTCAACAAGCGAAGGTTGTCACAGTTCAAGTGTTCAAATCTAGCATGCCATAATAGACTTAATGGGAATGTACCATCATCATAATGAGAATTGTATGAGAAATTTTGTGCACAAGCAGAGGTACCTTGTAGCTTGAGAAGCCTTTCTTCTTCTATCCCTGTCATGACAAGTGAGTGATCTAATGCTTTTCTCACCTCAACCTTGCCATCAAACATATGAATGGAGTGTCCTTGTTGGCGGATGTGGACCAAGGACAGCAAGTTTCTCCTCAGTTGTGGGAGATATAAAACATCATGCAGAAGAAAGTCTGGAAGACCAGGCAATTTGAGCCTGATTGTGCCAAGCCCTGATGGCTTGAGTTTTGATTTGTCTGCAAAGTATACTACTCCATCAACATTGTCAGTAAATTCTTCAAAAAAAAAAAATCTAAAAGTCACGTGGCAAGTTCCTACTGAATCAAGCAACCAATCATTTTTCAAGAAGCAAGTGAAGCATTAACAAGTCTTCATTTACTCCAATATTACAATGTGCCACAACATAGTGAGCAGATTCAGATGCTTTACCTTTCTCTTTGTCATTGGTTTTACCTTTGGGTTGATTTCTTTCCTTGCTCAATTTTGTCCCAAGGCAACTTGCATGTGGATGCATCATGTGATCCATCTCTATTGCAACGTATGCAATGAAAATCAGACTTTTCTCCTTGAGAGTGTCTACCCCCCCTGCCTTTGAAATTTCTTCTTCCTCTTCCTCTTCGACCACCTCTTCCTCTGGAAGAATCTTGAGCATGATTCTTCTCTCTATGTGCAAGATATACATCTTCTTCAGAAGACTAGGGAGTTGTTTTTTTCCCAAAAGCTTCCTCTCTCTTAACAAATTTATTCACAAGGGAGTCAAAGGTAATTTCTTTGAGGTTTTCATTTGCTTGCAATGACTCAAGATAATTTGAATAAGTGGGATAAAGTGCCATGACAAAAGCTATCAGAGGAATGTCTAGTTCAACATTAGTGACTTTGATATCATGCATAATAGATTTTACTTTTGATGCAAGAGCAAGAGGATCATCATCTTGTGATTCAAGGCTGAACAATTTAATCATCAGTTGGACAACATCAAGCACAGAGTGTGAGTCATAGAGTTCCTTCAATTTTTGTAAGGCTTCAAAAGCATTCGAAAATGGTGAAATATAGCGACTCACCTCTTCATTTACAGATGCTGCAATCAAGGCATAAGCCTTGTTGTTCTTGTTTTCCCAAATGGCAAATTCCTTGTCTGAGGTAGGCTTTGCTGGTTCATTGTCTCCTTCTCCAACACAAACTCCTTTCCACAACTCATTAAAAATGAGAGTGTGTTTAATCTTCCGAGACCACTGAGGATAGTTCTCCTTCCCGTTAAGAACCATTCCCACAATAGATATCAATGAATGCATTTTAAAATCTGTGTACTATAAAAAGAAATACCTTTGTTGGCAAAAACAATGTGCTTTTGATGTAAAAAAAAATTGCACTGTAGTAGAAATACTCTAAATTCTTATGACAACCAAGAAATACGATGCACAGATCAAGGTTTCTATGGCTTTTTTTGGAAAATAACAGGGTCGAATAATATCGAATTTCACAATGTTTGGATCAAGTAACCCATTTGGCCAACCAAGTTCCAATCCATTTGGAGCATAGCCACCATTTGGGCAAACCGACACAAAGGTAGGAGAATGCACTATAAAAAACATACGACCCTTCACACTGTCAAGACTTCTCAGATTTCAATAACTTTCGAACATTGTTGGTTACACCGTTGTTGGAATTCGGATAGTTTATTTGTAGCGGCCCAAGCAGAAACAACGACAACCACATAGAGGCACATCAAAAACTCAAGTCCATTTGGTGCGCAGACTGGCAGTTCAATGTTTGACGGCACAGCAACTAGTGTTTTTGGAGCCACACAGACTCCCTCACCACTGACTTCTTTCGTTCCAACAGAGGTACCTTCAATGGTTACGTACAAGTTGTGTGCATATGGGAACAAGGAGTCGACTGCAGATGGGAGCGAGGTTGAGGGGAGAGGCCGAGGGGCCAAGGTCGATACCAAGTGGGAGCAACGTTTCCAACGATTCTAGTGATACCACCGAGCACATTGTAATATGCTTCAATGCGATACCACCGAGCCAATGGAGGGTCGGAGGGCCGACTATTCGAAGGGAATAGGAAACACATATGACAGTGTATGGAAGTTGGGTTCAGGCCTCAGGAGCATGGCAGAGGTGTCAGTTCTGCAAAATAGGAAAAACATAGACAAGAGGCTGTTACAAGGGCATAGAGGGAAGCCAAAAATGGAGTTGGCTCTAATACCATGTTAGGGCAGGAGGTAACTCCTCAAATCAACCGTGTTTATTCATTTAGATTGTTCATGGTTATATACATGAGGGAGTGACTCTTGTGTTTCACCTCCCGATGAATCTTCCTTTTCCATTATTTATTATTTACATTATTTACAAATGTTCACCCAATCCCCATGATTAGGTGTCAACAGTTTTGCAGCAGTTTGCAATAGTAGAATCATCACAGGGTGGAAGAGAAGCACACACACACAGAGGGAGTTTCTCTCAGAGGGTTTCTAGTTTAGAAATCCAAATTTCCAGTCGCAGACGGTAGTCGTTGCAAGCAGAGTTTCTCACTCTAGCAAGGGGTGTGAATAGCAGATTCAGGAGCCGAGTAGGTGAAAAAGGAAGATTTCTCTTCCAGTTTCATAGATGGCCACAGTTGGGCTTAAAGATTAGGATAGGTTGGAGGGAGCCTCCAACTATGTCATCTGGAAGGCCAAAATGTCCTCCTTGCAAAAATGAATTTGGTATGAAGACCTATGCAGAGAACATTGTCGCAGAACCTACTGACGCAGATCAGCGGAAGGAATTTAGGAAAGAGATGGCCAAGGTGAAGCGAATGATCCTAGATAGAGTCTAGAACCATATAGTTTCACATATATCTGGCAAGAACACTACCAAGGAGATGCGGGATGCTCTCGCTCAGCTATATTAGAATCCTCCCGAGCAATGGAAGATGTTCTTGAAAGAGAAGTTGAGAAACATTAGGATGTATAAGGGTGAAGGCATTGATCCCTTTCTCACCAGAATTCAAGAAATTTGGGATCAGCTTACAGCGGTTGGAGAGGCACCTAAAGACACAGAGCTTGTACGCTTGGCACTGAATAGTGTCTCAAAGGACAAGGAAATCTTTGTCCTAAGGCATCTTAGGACGAGATACTCTACCTAGTTGGGACAAGACATGGTCAAACCTAGGGTTGAGGGGAAGCACCCTTCCCCCCCTCTCGAACCCGCTCCCAAAGCATGCTCCAGACGCGAGCACATCAGGGGCGACCTCGAGAGCGCACTCCAGATGAGGGCGCATCAGGAGCAACGCCGGGAGCGCGCTCCCGAAAGCGTGCTCAGGGCAAGAGCACATCAAGAGTGACCCCGGGAGCGCGCTCCCTAAAAAAAAAATTCGTTCCCTACCAATTCAAGAGTGATAGAGGGAACTATTGACGATCTTTTAGTGGGGCAACCTAATAATCATGCCTATGGCCCTAGTGCTGATATGCAGTTCATGGTAATGTTAAATTCTTAAAATAAAAGTGGCATTCTCCTTTATCTTTCATTTTCATCCTTTTACTTAAATTTTTAACATTACCATGAAATGACTCAGGATGTTTGAAAGTGGTTCCAACCTCATTAGATTTCATATGGAGAAAGTAGAATTTTAGATCTCACTCAAAATCCAGTAGACTTTCATTTTTTCAAGATTCTAGGATTGGGTGGATTGCAATTAGTCCATTGGATTTTGTCATGTACTAAGGTATGGAAATTGTATTTAATCAAGAGCACCAAGGTCATTTGACTATGCAAGAAGAGACTCCTAATAAAGCACAAGACAAGAAATTAGAAAATTCTCGTGGCAAGACGGTCAAGCAGTAGATAATAGATTTACTTGTCTTTTCTAGTTTCTAGTACTTTTTATAACTATTAAATCTTTCATATTTATTATGGTACTTTTTGTAAACAATATATGACAATTTAAGTTTGAAGTTTGAAGTTGGCATTTATAAATTATAACTCATTGGTAATGAATTATGAATATGATGCTTCGTGACAATTGAAACATTACATTTCATGTTAGATATTCTATGTTATCGTTTGGTTACTTGGTAATGGTAATGGTAATGGTTACAAGTTACAACTAATAAAGCACGAGACAAGAAATTAGAAATTTCTCGTGGCAAGACGGTCAAGCAGTAGATAATAGATTTACTTGTCTTTTCTAGTTGACTATGCAAGGAGAGACTCCTAATAAAACACGAAACAAAAAATTAGAAATTTCTCATGGCAAGATGGTCAAGCAGTAGATAATAGATTTACTTGTCTTTTCTAGTTTCTAGTACTTTTTATAACTATTGAATCTTTCATATTTATTATGGTATTTTTGTAAACAATATATGACAATTTAAGTTTGAAGTTTGCATTTATAACTCGTTGGTAATGAATTATGAATATGATGCTTCGTGACAATTGAAACATTTCATTTCATGTTAGATATTCTTTGTTATCGTTTGGTTACTTGGTAATGGTAATGGTTACAAGTACAAGTTACAACTTTAGCGATCAATGATGATATATATTATATATCAAATTTTGAAAGCTTCAAATTTTAAGATTGATGAATCATGAGACTCGATATGTTGTATGTTACTAACTTGTGGACGTAGTTGACGAAGATTATAACTTCTAGATGTTGTTGTTATATGGTTCAATCCATGTTTTTATGCTTTTTATATCTAATTCATCATTTTACATGCTCTTGTTGACATATATGCATCAAAATATGTAAAAATATATATTATGTAAAAATTCCTTTCGAAACATGAGCTTTTGAAAATGTCGCTCCGCACTCCCGCTCCAAAATAACCTTGGTCAGACCTGCAATAGCAGGAGATGAGGCAAGGACTTGTGAAGACCTCCATCAGCAGAAGTAGCAGTAGGGTTCGAAAGATGAGGAGGAGGAAGAAAATGTGGCCCTTGCATCAAAGGGTCCCAATCAGGAGCAGTAGGAGAAGAAGAAAAAGGAGGACCTATCTAAGGTCAAGTGCTTCAGGTGTGGCACGTTTGGCCACTACTGTACTTAGTGTCCCCAAAGGAAGAAGGAGAAACAAGACCAGGCGGCAGCATCCACAACGAAAGCCAAGTTGTCCTCCAGGTTGGAGGAAGATTTTGCCATGTTTGCAACTATACCTCCAAGAGTGAGGTGGGGCGATATGGAGCTATAGTCCCAGAGCAGCGCAAAGATTTGAGCAAAGTCCATTGAGGTGTCTTCCTCATGGATCATTACCTTACTACAAGGGTCCACAATATTCAGTCGCAGGATGGATCAATGTCAATCATGCAATCAGATTCAAGCGTGACAATTGCAGACTAGTTGCAATCAGATGCTAAGGAGCACAGAGCAATGTTGATAGCAGAGCAAGAGGCTCAGTAATTGAGTTAGCAGCAACGCAAATTCCCTAGTGGGTAGTGTTACCCACCACTTCGTGGGTGATATCCCTAGGAGAAATTTTTCTCCATGATGAGCCTCAGTCGGTAGCGAGCAGCCCCTTGCAGCCTCCTACTAACTCGTTGTGCCAGTTCTCTGCCACCTAAGCCAGCCATGTGGTCCCTCACCAACCTGTATTGATTGTATGTTTGAAGGTGGGCCTCCCAAATCTAAAGGTATGCCTTGTCGTTTGGTAATTAAGTATTGGGTTTACTTATCATGGAAACTTCTGGCTATGGATTGATAGGGGGATTTGGCAAAAAGGGTGGGCTTAGTTTGTGCTATTGTCCCCTTGATCTCTTTTGGTTGTTACCCATGGATCTTAGTCCCATGGGATCTCCTTTATTAACCATTTGGTTCTAGGGTGGTACTACTTAGGAAACCCTGACTTTGGGTGCATGGTCCCGCTCCTTTATCCGCATATATTACTCCCTTTCAACTCACTATACCCCATTCATCATTTCTCCCACCTGGGTCCACATTTCCATTATAGGTTCCCATAGGGCCAGCCTCCCTATCCCATTGCCCCCGGTTTGGGTCAGGCCTGGAATAATGCCCCAGAAATTGAAGCAGTTAAAAGAAAAGAAAAAAGCATAATTTGCCACATTTAATAGGAAATTGTACCACAAAATGCAAAATATGGCCGAGAACAAATAATTAGCACGTGGGCAAAATCCAATACATGAGCTCTACCCCAATCCATGGTCATCACTTTAGTTCTATAGGTGCTAGATGAGCCTCCTTTATCATTTAGGAACCCATGATTGTCCCAACCCCTGGAGGAAAATGAACTGCCCTACCTCAAAGGGGGTAATCATTGTTATATCGTTCACATCATGCTCTTGTCCTCTGAGCCCCGAGCAGTTAATTAAAGAAAAATCATAAAAGGCGAAAGGCATATAAAGAAGGGTGGAAAAATCAAGGTCGGGGCACATCATGTACCACGATTTCTCCCTCCTACAAATTACATACCCAAGAGTGGGCTTCCCCTTATCTAGCTACCCCTATGCCCCAATATGTGGCCCAGGATTGCCCTTCTCATTCCCTACTCCATTCCACTTATTTATCACTTGCCACCCCATTAGAGGGACGTACCTTAGACATACTATCCCCTTTAAGGGTTGAAACCACCTAATAAGGTACATGGTTAACCCCCTTTGGAGCTTGGAGACACTAGCACATGCCAAAACCCACTATGGAAGGGCATGCCATTATGAAGTGCCCACTTTCTTATCCACGATTTGTGAACTCTTTTACCCAATTATTTTAATGGCTAGTTGTACTAGAACCCTAGGGGATGCATTGGATCTTATGCAAGATTACAGGGGGTTTCCATTGGGTTTCGTCTCCCTATACGGGATCCTGACCCCTAGAGGTCTACAATGGCACATATAGGGTGTGCATAGAGAGCCATTGGCCTCCACAACAGCAGACAACACTCCACGGATCTTCATCGATGCTCAAAGACTACTAGCGATCCACTTTTGGGATGATGGTGATATGCTTGGTACATTATGCCCAGCAAGCCCCCGCAAGAGCCCCACACTCTTGGCAGGTGTCCCAGGATTTGTACGATGTCATGGCAGCATTCATTCCACCACTCGGACCCTTGCAGAGGATCTACAGGCATCTTCGATTCATATGAAGACCCATGGTGTCATTTATGTGCCCATGGGGTCATTTATGTGTGAATCATCTCCATATGTCAAAATGCATCTAAAGAGTCTCCAATAGCCAAACAAACAAGTGTGAGTTCTTTACAAGAGAAAGAATCAAAGTGTGATGATGATCTCTCACAAATGAACCTCTATTCTATTTATGTGGGTCCTCCTAAAAATAATTTAGCCTATTAACCCCTAAAATATTATAATAATGAACACAAATACATGCCTTGGTCACAAGCCGACCAAGTAGCTTTGACAAATTATGAATTAGCCACCCAAATGCTAGCCGAGTTGATGACATTATGTTGATGCAAGGCCATTGGAGGGCCATGTTGAGTCCTCTAAGTGCCAAGATGTGAGAGAGGGCTCAATAGAACACAAACTAGGGTCTGGCCCCTATTTCTCCATGCAAGTCATCATGTGGGACCCCAAAGTGTGTTTGGGAAACAAATGTTGATCTCATGGGTCTCCTGATCATAGAATAGCCTGTATGATGCTCCGAATAAGGGGTTTTTACGATGACACTTTCCCTCCTATGTCTCAAGGTTGAGACAAACCTCCTTTGGGCCTCAAATCAGCTGCCACTCCATATGGTGTTGAGTTGGGGTAGCATCGGATGTGCTCTAACCATGAAAATTGGTGGAGACGCTAAAGCACATGAGATCTCCAGGACCCAGAAATTGTTTGGGCAGATTCTAACCAGTTTGGGAGATATTCAAATAATTAATATTTTTAATGGAGTTTCTAAGTCTAAACTTAGGAAAAATAAAATATTAATGGGTATTAATATAAAACTGGGTTAGAAGGTTCCAAAAGACATGTATCAAGCCAAATCTAATCTTAGTCGTTGATTAGAGATGTAATCTCGGTCGTTGAAGGACCAACAGGAAAAGTATAAGAGGAGGCTTGGGGGTCAGTTAGAGAACACACGAGAGTGATCAGTGATTCGATTTTCTAGAGCGGGAAATCCTAAGAAAAGTCGAATCAGTGATCAGTTTGCAATGAGGGGTAGTGAGTATTGGACAGAGAGGTAGAGATAGTGCCGAGCGACCAGCACCGAGGCAGAGAGGCAAACACAGAAGCCAGAGCAAGCCACATAGAGGCTAGCTAAGACAACGCAAAGGCCAGAGGGCCTGCATTATCCACGCAGAGGGCAGCAGGAGTGATGCAGAAGGCCGTAGAGGCTGCACATTGCCTCAAAGGGCTGACGCAGAGGGTTTTGAGGCTGCTACAGTGCTTCAGTTGTGCTGGAGAGGGTTTCGTGGGGCAGATTTGCTGAATATCTGCTTTCGAATAGAGAGGTATTACTGTCGGTTATTTTTCTCTGTCAAGTGAGCCAGTTTGGCACCTAGTTGTACTCAAGGATATACTGCAAAATAAATAACCCTCAGAATTACTACGCTGATTTTCCCAAGTTGGGTTTTTCCGGGGACGAGTTGTCCAAAAATAACGGTGTCACTTGTGTGTTTGTTATTTCTTTCAGTTGTTGATCTGTAGATGGTTGAGACTATATTATGTTTATTTCGATGTTTATATGTTTAAATAACTTGTTGGTAATTAACAAGTAGGAGAAATAAACCAGAAGAATATAGATAAAATTTCTAACGATTAGATGTAGAAATTTCAATATGGTATCAGAGCATGGTTGCAGATCACAGGAGATATGAAGGCATCAGCTGAAGCAGAGAATTTACAGCAGAAACAGATGTCCCGAGTGACAGAAGTTGTTCCTTGCAAAAAGCGACAGAAGAAGGGTTGATGCAGAGGGACTGCGTCATCAGTTCGAGCTAGAGAGAGGCTAGCGCAGAGGTTGAGGGCAGAAAAGGCTCACACAGAGACCAGGAGGGTTGATGCAGTTGGCTAAGGGAGCATTTCGGCCAGTGCCGGGATTGTGCAGAGCCTAGAGGCTCAGTCCTTCAATTGCTGAGACATAGGAAGCTGTGGGAAGATTGCGAGGAGTGAAGCTGGTGGGGTGTTGTTGCTGTCGAGATAGAACAATACCTAACAGGGAAAATCCAAGTTAAAGGGAGTCGCTACCGAGCCGAATTTCTAGCCAAGGAATTCAGATCAGTGTTGCAGGTGCACAGGAGATCGAAGAGGTGCGAATTGACGGTTGGTAGAAGGATTTCCAAGAGAGAAATCGAGACTCAGAAGGAGTCTAGCAGAGAACTTCCAGACGAGAAGTAGTGACTCAGAGGGAGTTGAAGAGAGAACTTCCAGAGGGAAGTAGAGACTCAAAGGAATCGAAAGGAAGAGCAGAGAGATGGCCATGAATGGACTAAGAGATCAGGACAGGCTAGACAGGGCATCCAACATTGTGGTCTGGAAGGCCAGGATCCTGTCCATTCTATATAGGCATCGCATCAAGGCCTTCACCTTGAGAACAGTGGCTATCCCAACTGACCCGACTAATAATGAGAAGTACGAGAAGGCAATGTCCAAAGCGAAATGCATCATCCTTGATGGGGTCAAGGATCATGTGGTCCAACATATTGCCAAGAAGGAGATAGCAAAGGAAATGTGGGACACCTTGAAGACATTGTACCAGCATACTTTCGTGCAGAGGAAGATGTTACTTGCGAATCAGTTGCGGTCATACCAGATGCAGAAGGGGGAGCAGATAGATCACTTCCTTGGGAGATTGAAGCAAATTAGAGACCAACCGACATCCATAGGGACCACGCCGGATCAGGGGTTGATGGTGAGGACCGCACTAAACGCAGTCTCCGAGGAGCAGGAGACATTTGTCCAGAGCATACTGGGCAGGGCGAATCTTCCAGATTGGGAAGAATTGTGGGCGGCTCTTCACCAAGAAGAGATCAGACGGCTAAGCAATACGGGAAGTAGCAGCAAAGGAGTCTGGATCAAGAAGGAAGAGGAAGAGGATGCAACTCTGGCAACTGCATGGAAGCATGAGAAGGGGAAGAAAAAGGACCTCTCCAAGGTTAAGTGCTTCAACTGTGGGGAACTGGGTCATTATGCGAACCAGTGTCCGAGGAAGAAGAACAAGGGAGAGGCATGTGACTCCAAGGTAGCACCAGCGAAGGCGGAAAAGGAGGTAGAGGAGGATGACGAGTGTGCCATGAGTGCTCATGTACCTCTAGAGAAGAGGTGGGGAGACATCGAGCTGTAGTCAGGAGGACTACAGGCGATGAGGGGCAAGATCCTTGAGGTACCCAACCTCTTGGATTATACCTTGATAAGGGAGCCCCGAAGTGAGAGGTAGCAGGACTGGCGATGTAGGTAGAAATGGATGCAGACGAAGCAGCAAAGAGTGCTACAATGCAGGAGTCCCATGTAGCGCAGAGCTAGTAGGTTGCAGCAGTGCGAGAGGCACAGAGAGGGTTGCAACAGTGTAGGATGGCACAGAGAGGTTTACAGCAGTGCAAGAGGTAGGGAGTTGTTGCAGCAGCATAGAGGCAGTAGAGGGAGCACGTGTTAGCGACAGAGAGAGCTTCAGCGTCAGGAGTGTTTCTAGCCTGACAAGGATGTCAGTAGTTGGGTGGATCAGTTACTTACTTCTTAGTAACTGAGCTGCAGTGCAGTAGCAGTAGCAATATGCAGTAGCATGATGCAGCATGATGAGAGGGGGTTGTAGTGTAGATGCAGTGTTGGGAGAAAGGACCAGTAGCAGCACGGATGCAGAGGGAGTTGTCGTAGGGATGTAGCAGTGGCAATGGAAGACCCATGGACAGTAGTACAGGATGCAGTAGTGCAAAGGATGTTGGGCGAGGGGTCCTAGCATCAGCACAGGTACAGGTGCCATATAATCATAGTGATGCTCAGGGTGGAGTATTACTATAGCACAGTCCTCGCTAAGAGGGAGTGTTGATTTGGGATAGCATCGGATGTGCTCTAGCCATGAAAATTGGTGGAGAGGCTAACGCACATGAGATCTCCAAGACCTAGAAATGGTTTGGGCAGATTCTAACTAGTTTGGGAGATATTAAAATAATTAATATTTTTAATGGAGTTCCTAAGTCTAAAGTTTAAACTCAAGAAAAATAAAATATTAATGGGTATTAATATAAAACTGGATTAGAAGGTTCCAAAAGACATGGATCAAGCCAGATCTAATCTTAGTCATTGATTAGAGATGTAATCTCGGTTGTTGAAGGACCAACATGAAAAGTATAAGAGGAGGCTTGAGGGTCAGTTGGAAAACACACCAGAGTGACCAGTCATTCGATTTTCTAGAGTGGGGTTTGCTAAGAAAAGTCGAATCAGTGATCAGTTTGCAGCGAGGGGTAGTGAGTATTGGACAGAGAGGCGGAGATAGCAGAGAGGCAGACGCAGAAGCCAGAGCAGGCCACGCAGAGGCTAGCTGAGACAGTGCAGAGGCCAGAGGACCTGTGTCATCCACGCAAAGGGCAGCAAGAGTGACACAGAAAGTCGTAGAGGCTGCACACTGCCTCAGAGGGCTAACGCAGAGGCCAGGAGGGTTGACGCAGTGCTTCAGTTGTGCTAGAGAGGGTTTCGTGGGGCAAATTTTCTGAATATCTGCTTCCGGATAGAGAGGTATTACTGCCAGTTATTTTTCTCTGTCTGGTGAGTCAATTTGACACCTAGTTATACTCAAGGATATACTGCATAATAAATAACCCTCAAAATTGCTGCACTGGTTTTCCCAAGTTAGGTTTTTCCGGGGACGAGTTGTCAAAAAATAACGGTGTCACTTGTGTGTTTGCTATTTCTTTCAGTTGTTGATCTGTAGATGGTTGAGACTATATTGTGTTTATTGCAATGTTTATATGTTTAAATAACTTGTTGGTAGTTGACAAGTAGGAGAAATAAACTAGAAGAATATAGATAAAATTTCTAACGGTTATACTTAGAAATTTCAACATATGGTACGTCGGTTGGGCACACTAGTCCAAGTGCATCATCTCGTGAATAATGTGGGGCAATAAACATATTGTTGAAGGTTTTGAGGCTGCCCATGGTGTGAAATGAAGCTCTACACATGATAGGAGTCCCATGGCTCTCAACGCATCCCCTGGGGTGTCAATATGATCCTTTGGTGGACACGGACCCCAATTAAGTTGCCCAATCCATGATGAAACCACTTGCCAGTAACATATAATGTCCAATGTGCATTATCACCATCAAGTACAATAATTTATTAGTGCATCTAAATGAACCATGATTTGCAAACTCTTTTACCTGATTATTTTAATGACTGGTTATACTAAAACCCTAGGGGATGCAATGGATCTTATGCAGGATTACAGGTGGTTTCCATTTGGGTTTGGTCTCCCTATACGAGATCCTACCCCCCCCAGAGGTCTACAATGGCACATATAGGGTGTGCATAGAGAGCTATTGGCCTCCACAACAGCAAACAGCACTCCATGGATCTTCATCGATGCTCAAAGACTACTAGCGATCCACTTTTGGGATGATGGTGATATGCTTAGTACATTATGCCCAGTAGGCCCCCGCAAGAGCCCCACACTCTTGGCAGGTGGCCCAAGATTTGTACAATGTCATAGCAGCATTCATTCCACCACTCAAACCCTTGCAGGGGATCTACAGGCATCTTCGATTCATATGGAGACCCATGGGGTCATTCATGTGCCTATGGGGTCATTTATGTGTGAATCATCTCCATATGTCAAAATGCATGTAAAGAGTCTCCAATAGCCAAACAAACAAGTGTGAGTTCTTTACAAGAGAAAGAATCGAAGTGTGATGATGATCTCTCACCAATGAACCTATGTTCTATTTATATGGGTCCTCCGAAAAAGAATTTAGCCTATTATCCCCTAAAATATGATAATAATGAACACAGATACATGCCTTGGTCACAAGCCGACCAAGTAGCTTTGACAAATTATGAATTAGCCACCCAAATGCTAGCTGAGTTGATGACATCATGTTGATGCAGGGCCATTGGAGGGCGACGTTGAATCCTCTAAGTGCCAAGATGTGAGAGGGGCTCAATAGATCACAAACTAGGGTGTGGCCCCTAATTCTCCATGCAAGTCATCATGTGGGGCCCCAAACTCTGTTTGGGGCACAAATGTTGATCTCATGGGTCTCCTAATGATAGAATAGCCTATATGATGCTCCAAATAAGGGTTTTGATGACGATGCTTTCCCTCCCATGTCTCAAGGGTGAGACAAACCTCCTTTGGGCCTCGGATCAGCTGCCACTCCATATGGTATGTCAGTTGGGCACACTGGTCCAAGTGCATCATCTTGTGAATAATGTGGGGCAATAAACAAATTGTTGAAGGTTTTGAGGCTGCCCATGGTGTGAACACATGATAAGAGTCCCATGGCTCTCAACGCATCCCCCGTGGTGTCAATATGATCCTTTGGTGGACACGGGCCCCAATTAAGTTTCCCAACCCATGATGAAACCACCTGCCAATTACATATAATGTCCAATGCGCATTATCACCACCAAGTACAATAATTCATTCGTGCATCTAAGTGAACCAAGCTTGTTTATCAAGGGCATGATTGAGACTTCATAATGGGCTTCTTTTCCAAATTTGGGGCTTCAAGCTCACAATAGTGTTACCTCCCTAGGTCGAAGTGGCAAATAACAACCCAATTAGGTGTTCCTAACACCTAAGGGGAAAAGCAACTCCCTAGTACATCCTTCATTTGATAGGTGTCACGTGAATGATGATGGATGGATGGGGGCACAGAGGTCTCAAGGCCAAAGTCCATGGGTTCAAGGGTGGCAATGATGAGGGAAGTCCACATATTAGGTGTATAGAAGTATGAGGGAGAAATCGCTGAAACATAAGTTACCACGACCTTTGTTTTTACACCCTTCTTTATTTGCTTTTTGCCT
This sequence comes from Pinus taeda, assembly GCA_000404065.3. Lineage (NCBI taxonomy): Eukaryota > Viridiplantae > Streptophyta > Pinopsida > Pinales > Pinaceae > Pinus > Pinus taeda. Next base: position 24,100 of record APFE031526508.1, on the reverse strand, counting down.
TTTTCTTGATTAGTCTTTGTATTACTGCTCAGGGCTCCAGCAAAATGAGAGCATGTTGTGTATGATGTAAGTAGTTATTACCCCTTTAAGGTGAGACAATTCATCACCCACCAGGGGTTGGGACATGCATGGGTTCCTTGATGATGTAGGGGCATTCATGGGTCCTTAGGAACTGTTGCCACACAACCTAGCAGGGCCCTAGTAGGGGAAACTATGAGACAAATACTACACCAAGTAACAACAATGGGACAAGGACACACTGTCGCCTTGGTCGATGTCCCCTGCTCTTTACATATTTTCATCGATGCGAGGAGTCCTGGTAGGAGAGGAATCACTTGAAATAGGAAGGATCAATGATCTCTATGTGAAGTGATTCCACTATGCCCATTCAAGGAGAGGCACAAAAATGGTTCAATGCTTCAAGGAAGCTAAAAGGCTCTCCAAGAAAGATCTAGGATAGAGACCAAGACCTAGGGCTTGAAATTTGCAATGATGATAGGTATACCTAGAGTGAAGGCTTCCAAATGTGAGATAAGACCTCCCAAGAAGCATGCGAAATGATTTGAAAACTCAAATAGACTTTTCGTTCTTCTTGAGAGACCTAGTAAGGGCTTACGCTAGACCTAGGGTTTAGGGGTAATAGTGGGAAGAAATTCTTTCAAGGCATATACTAGGTCAAGGTAAGAGATAGGAAAGGGCCTCTTAAGATCTATTCCACTGAATACTAAGCTCATATGACCCTCAAGAAGGCCACCTTATCAAAGGAAAATGACCTAGGTTTCCCTTCTAGGGTACACCTAGGGCACAGAAATTTATGGAGAATTTATTGTGGGAACTCAACCAAAATTTGAGATCATCAAGAGAAAACACAAAGGAAGAGTTTTATCCAAATGAAATTCCAAAATTCTCACTCTAATAGAATTCGCAAGATGTCCTAGCTAGCCGTCTTATTTAGAGGAGCCGGAATTTTTGGGAGAAGAAAAGAGATGGAAAAGAAAGGGTGATCACCAATGTTCTTGGACGAGGGCCTATTTCCCTTGGCTATGGAGTCTAAGATGATTCAAAATTTGCCAAAATTATCTTCAAGGAGGCTAAAAATGGATGCCCTAGCAACCAAGATTTAACATTTACCCACCCAAGATCTATGGAATTTCATCGAAGAAAATAAAATTCATCCACTAGGAACATTCATCTATTGTCATCCAATGAGTAACATATGCAATTGCCAACACAAATAGCCTTTTACAATGATATTCAATAAACTAGGGCATAATAGCATTAATTAGTTGCAACAATTCCATACATTAGACATCATTTCAAAAAGAAACATTCATGAAAGAGTACTTAGAAGATGACAATGAGATATATCCAACCACAAATCAAGAAGTAGCTCCAAGAAAGATTGAAATTCTAGCTTCCAAAGTTATCGAAATGCATCAAAGAGTCTCCAATCCGTCCAAAGAGAAAAGTGTGAAATTATTTTTACAAGAGAAATCCAAGTGATGATGATGCTCTCTCACAATTAGAGCGAGTTCTATTTATATGAGACCTTTGGAGGTCAAATTCCTATTCTAAAGCCCCTAACATTATTTTAATGTGCAAAATAAGGCCTTGGTGACAAGCCCACCAAGTAGCTTCAAAAATTATGAATAAACCATCCAATAGTAGGTCAAAATGATGACATCGTAAGTAGCTTCAAAAATTATGAATAAACCATCCAATAGTAGGTCAAAATGATGACATCGTGATGAAGTGAGGTCGTTTGATGACCACATTAAGTCCTCTAAGTGCCAAAATGAGAGAGAGGACTCCATAAATGATGCACAAGGGGATGACCCCTTAATGTCCATGTAAGTCATCGTGTGGTGCTCCAAAATGGCTTTGGGCAATGCTGGTCCAAGTGCATCATCTCATGAATGATGTGGGGCAACAAACAAGTTGTTGAAAGTGCTAAGGGTGCCCATGTTGTGAGGAAATGCTCTAACACATGACGAAGTCCCATGGCTCTCAACGCATCCCTTGCAAGTGTCAATATGATCCACAAGTGGGCTTGGGCTCCAGCTAAGTTGCCCAACCCAAGATGAAACCACCTGCCAATTACATATAAAGATCTAACGCGTCTCTTCACCATCACGTACAATAATTGATTCGTACATCTAAGTGAACCAAGCTTGTTAATCAAGGGCACAAATGAGATTTCATGATGGGTTTCCCTTCCAAATTTAGGGATTTAAGCATGTAGTAGTGTTACCTCCCTAGGTAGGAGTGGCTAATAAACTACCCTATTAAGTGTTTCCAACCCCTAAAGGGAAAGACATAGCCAAGGTACATCCTTCAAGTGATAGGGATCATGTGAATAATGATGGGGTGGATTGGAACACAGGTCTCAAGGCCAAATGTCATGGTATCAACGGTGGTAATGATGAGGGATGTCCACACATTTGGGTGTATGGATGTAGGAGGGAGCAATCATGTTACATGAGTTACCCTGGCCTTTGTTTTTCGAATCGTCTTCATTTACCTCTTTCCTTTTCTTGATTTTTCTCTATTATTTCTGCTTGGGGCTCCAGGAGATGAGAGCATGTTCTGTACGATATAAATAGTTATTACCCCTTTAAGGTGGGGCAGTTCATTGCCCACCAAGGGTTGGGACATGCATGGGTTCCTTAGTGATGTGGCCACACTCATGGGGCCCTAGGAACCAGCGTGATGGCAATAATGAAAGGGTAGAGCTCATGTTTGGATTTTTCCCATTTGTTAATATAATGTCACGACCATCTTTTGCATTTTATAGTATTTTTCCTTTCGTTTCTTGCTTGTGGCAATGTTATGCTTTTATCTTTTTTTTAGTTGCATCAACCTCCGGGGCACCATTTCCAAGCCCGACCCAAACATGTGGACAAGGGGAGGGGAGTGTACCAGAGCATTGTGGTGCACCAAATGCATTGTTAGGTCCTATTAGGGCAGAATACATTTCCAATCTTGAAAAGTTTTATGAGGATAAGGCTAGGGAGAAGGCCATCCAAGATGACATTGCAAGGAAGAGGGAATTATTAGAAGCCATGCAAGAGAGTGGGTATGATTATTATGAGATTCAAGACTCAACTTCTATCCCTTCCACCAATGACCCCTTTCACTATCTTCATCCTTCTTGTGGCCAACCATCAAAAGGAACAAAGAGAAAAAACATCCAAAGTTTTTTCTCATCTTCTGCCAACATTGCCTCTTTTAATCCCACTTCCTCCCAGCCAAGTCGTCAACCCACTTTGGATCAACATCGGAAAAATCAATGGAAAGAAACTTCTCATCAATACATTGCTAGATGGTGGTATGATTCAGATATCCCATTTAATGTTGCTCGCTCACCTTATTACCAAGCTATGTGGGACTCTGTTATAGCTGCAGGAAAAGGCTCCAAAGGTCCTAGTATGCATGACTTGAGGGGAGCTCTTTTGCAAAAAGAGATATCTTCCATTGATGAGTATTTGGTTGAGTTTAAAGATTCATGGCTCAAAACAGGTTGTTCCATCATGTCAAATGGATGGACCGATGGAAAGAACCGCACTCTCATTAATTTCCTTTTTTCTTGCCCTCAAGGAACCATGTTTTTGAGATCAGTGGATGCATTTGATAAGGTGAAGGATGCAGCCCTTCTATTTGAGCTTTTGGATAACATTATTTAGGAAGTTGGGGAGCAGCATGTTGTGCAAGTCATCACTGATAATGCTTAAACTATGTTCTTGCTGGAAAGATGCTTGATACCAAATATAAGACCATATTTTGGACTCCATGCGTTGCACATTGCATAGACATCATGCTTGAGGATATAGGCAAAGTGGAGTGGGTAAAAAACACTGTAGAGCATGCCAAGTGCATTGCAAAATACATTTACAACCACTCATGGGTATTGAGCCTAATGAGGAAAAATACTGGGGGCAAAGAGCTTGTTAGGCCTGCAATTACAAGATTTGCAACTCACTTCCTCACATTGCAATGTCTCAATGGTAAACATAAAAACTTGCAGAAAATGTTTTCCTCTGAAGAATGGTTTAAATCTCGGTGGGCTCGTAGACCAGATGGAAAAGACACCAAAAAGAAAGTGTTAGACAGTTATTTTTGGAAAAGGTCTGTAGAGTTTGTGAAAATTACCGAGCCCCTTGTTAAGGTGCTAAGGATGTTGGATGGGGAAAAATTGGCCATGGGCTACATTTATGAGGCAATGGATCAGGCAAAAGAGCAGATACGGGCAAATTTACAAGGACAGGTTAGCTAAATATGGTTATATATGGGAGATCATTGATAACAGATGGAACAATCAACTCCATCGTCCTATACATGCAGCTGGGTATTTTTTGAACCCAAAGCATCATTATAAAAATCGGTTAGGAGATCTGCATGATGGGGAGGTCAAAGCTGGATTGATTGATTGCTTGGAGTGCATGGTCGCTACCCATGCAGACCAGTTGGAAATAAATAGACAACTTATTGTTTTCACTATGGCAGGTGGTACCTTTGGCAAAAACTTGGCAAATATGGAAGAGATGTGGACCAACCAGGTAAGCAATTCCAATTTCCAATTTGTTTTTCTTTTCAAGTTAAAATTGTTTACATTCTTTACAATTCAAATTATAAACTAAGTTACTAATTAATGTATTTTTCTTTGCAGCACATTGGTAGGAGCAATGTTGATAATATCGCCGAAATATCGGCGATATTCGTAAATATCGCAATATTTTCGGCGATCCGAAATATCGCCAACCAAATATCGTGATATTTTCGAGGTTTGAAAATATCGCGAGATTTATGATATTTCGGTGATATTTCGGAAAATATCGCGAGACGACCACAAATATCGCGGGTTGTTTAATAAATCATTCCGCGCGGCTATATAATTAGATTTTTGGTTTTTTACAAGTCATTTTGGTTTTCTAAGCGCTGGAGAAGGAGGTTGGTCGCTGCCAAGGAGGGTTTGAAGCCATTATTGCCAATTTGCCACCAACAACGAAGATTTCTTGCCAAGAACAGTAAGACAATCTCGAGTTCTCTACAATCATTTTGCAGTGTGCTTGGTTTTTGTTTTGCATTTCAAATTGCAAGGGTTTGCAAAAGTTAAAACATAGTTCTCAAGAGTTCTTTTGCCAAGATTGGCTGCCAATAATAGTGACAATCGATGTATATGAATCATTTGTTTAAAAAAATAATAATGAAAGACCTTTCACCGAATCACCACTGTCACATGCACAGACAATTTCATAAACCATCATTTTAATTGTCAAAATGGATGTTACAATCAGTGTGTGTCAATCATTTGTTTAAAAAAAATGAATGTTCTTAAAGTTACACCACTCACACAGACATGGGTGTGCAGTGTGCACACATGTTTACAATTTTATGGTGACTTCCCCTATGTTGTCGACTGAAACTGCCCAATTATCTTTTGTCCTGTTTTGCTGGTGACTTCCCCTAAATCTCAATTCGTCCCTAGACCATGGTTGAATATGGAAAATAATAAAAATATTAAATAACACAAACCCAAAATTTAAAACGTGATTGATTTATGGAATATAACACCAACATTGTAGACCGAATTCTACCAGAAGTTATATTTCTCTTGCTTCTTGAGAAACAAGAATCTCATACAAGCCAAGCATACTAACTGTTGATTTGCACACTATCTTTGAGCCAACTTTTTGAAAAGTATGGAGTCAATTCCACTTTTCTCAGTTCCATGCATTTTGAATAGCTGAGACATGTAACCAAAGTTCACACATTAAGAAATAAGAAGAATACTTTTTCATTAGGAATAATTAATAAATGATTGGTATCCAAAATAAGAACATGGATAGTATTTTTTGTGGCTGGAAGGCCTACTTTCATGCAAACTGATGCACAGCCAATAGAGATGACTTTGTTAAGTCTACAAAAGTCCATAGATCCACACAGTAATTGAAAAGACATTCATCCAATTTTCTTAGTTCCATGCATTTTGAATTGCTGAGACATGCAACCAATGTTCACATATTAAGAAGAATACTTCTTCATTGGTAATAAATGACTTATATTCAAATTTCAAAATAAGAACATGGATAGCATTTTCTTTTTAGTTGGTAGAAGGCCTACTGCTATCAGGCAGGCCCAATATGATTTAAAAAAAAATATATGATCTTCTACTAGACATTTTATGGATCTCAAAGTCAAAACTTCCAATTTCAGGAGACAGTTCTCACTACCTGAATTATCTTTTCACTAAGACCAGATTTGTGCTCATTGAAACAAATGTGGCACGTTAACCGTTAAAGTGGCAATTATTGCATGATACAAGGCTCAAGCTCACTGCCCTCTTAACTTTTAAGTCTGCTCTTTTTCATGCCCATTGCAAAATTGGAAATTTGCAAATAATGTAGCAAAAAAAGTTAAAACTGTTTTGTAAAATGATGTGGTTATTTGAATTTTGTAATTTCGTATTACTTATTATTTAAGTTACTAATTCCAATTTTTTTTTGGTGCTATAGGTTTCCTTTTGAGTTAGCCCACTACAAATTTACAAAATACAAATATGCCGAAAGCCTTGGACCCATTTTGGGAGTATGGGAGCCCTGATGGTGGGACAAATCGTGCATATCTTACATGCAAATTGTGTGGGGACAAGATGACAGGTGGGATTACACGACTGAAATACCATCTCGCTAGACTGCCTGGACATGATGTTGGGCTTTGTACAGTTTCTAGTCCGGAGCTTATACAAAAAGCTCTTGAGGCAATTGAAGAAAAGGACAAAAAGAAGGAAGAGGCGGAAAGAAACAAAGCTAAACGTGCAGGTAGATCTTTCGGGATATCTTCTCCTGATTTTGGTGTTGAGGATATTGGATTTGGGCCTAGTGGCCCTAGTGGGAGGGGCTCCACAACTGGTACACCATCACATGGTACTCCTAGTGTAAGTGCGAGGTCATCATTTTTTGTTCCACGAACAGGAGCTGGAGCACAACCTGGCATAAAATCGCTTGTTAAAAAGAAGGAGAAGCAAGAAGTAGATAGAGTCATGGGGAGGTGTATTTTTTGGAGCAACTTACCTCTCAGCATCACAAAAACCAATCCATTTTGGCAGCCAATGTGTGATGCTATTGCTGTTGTGGGCCCAGGGTACAAAAGTGCCACATATGAGGAGTTGCGGGGGCCAATTCTTCAAGCAGAAAAACAGGACATCAACTCTAGATTGGCGGAGTTGAAAAAGACATGGGAAGTCACTGGATGCACAGTGATGTCTAATGGTTGGACAGATAGGAAGGGTAGGACCCTTCTAAATTTCTTGGTACATTATCCTAAAGGTACCATGTTTATTAAATCGTTGGATGCATCAGAACATATCAAAGATGCAGCAACGATATGTGAGTTGTTAGATGGGTTTATTCGGGAGATTGGTGTGCAGAATGTGGTGCAAGTCATAACAGACAATGCAGCTAATTATGTGTCTGCCAGCAGAATGCTTATGGAGAGGCATCCCACATTGTTTTGGACTCCATGTGCAGCGCATTGTCTCGATTTGTTGCTTGAGGATATGGGGAAACTCTCCTTCATCAAGGAGGCAGTTGATATGGCTAGGAGCATCCCCAAGTTTATTTATAACCATGCTTTTGTTCTTAGCCTTATGAAAAGGTTCACTAGAAACAAGGAGTTGCGGCGTCCTGCCATCACACGTTTTGCCACAACCTTTATTACTCTTCAGTCTTTGCTTTGATGCCAGTTTGAGTTGAAGCAAATGTTTGTGTCTGATGATTGGCGTAATTGTAGATACAACAGAAGACCTGATGGGAAAGCCATTGCAAAAATGGTGTACTCTGAGACATTTTGGCGTGGAGTAGAAGAAGCATGTGCAGTTAGCAAACCTATAGTAAAGGTTCTTAGATTGGTGGATGGAGAGAAGCCTGCAATGCCTTATTTGTATGAGGGCATGGATAGGGCCAAGGAGGCCATTCGTTCCTATTATGCAGACAAGGGTTCTGCTGGCCTTGATAGGCAGATGATGTTATGGGATGTGATCGATAGTCGGTGGACAGGGATGCTTCATCGACCCATTCATGCAGCATCACTCTTCCTCAACCCCGCATTTTCATACAAATGCAACTTTGATTTTGATGGCGAGGTGATGGAAGGGCTCCATTCCTGTATTCTGAGGATGATACCTGATCCTGAGCTTTGTAGCAAAATCAATCGCGAGATATAGTCTTATCGGGATTGTGTTGGACTATTTGGCTTTGATGATGCTATTAGGGAAAGGGCCCTCTTCATGCCACGTAAGTGACAAGTCATCACTCATTAGAAATTAGAAATTTGAATTTAATTATGTTTTAACTTTTAAGTTTTTGAATTTTTTATTTCATTATTTTGTTGTAGATATTTGGTGGCGAAGCTATGGTGCAAGGGCACTAAATTTGCAAAAATTGGCTATACGAATCTTGAGTCAAACATGTAGCTCTTCAGGGTGTGAGCGCAATTGGAGTGTATTTGAGAAAATACACGCCAAAAAGCACAACAGGTATAACTTTGAACTCAAGCCTTCAATTGAGCAATTACACTTATTGTAATTTTTAATTTTTAATTTATGACCTTCAAGTGTCAAGAGTCAAGAGTCAAGACTCATTACTTTTTTTGACACTCTTACAGGTTGGAGTTCGCACGCCTCAACCATTTGGTG
>APFE031526508.1:2101-15398 GCA_000404065.3 Pinus taeda | reverse complement strand
CACGAAAAAGTGGTCAGTCAGTGTGTAGGTGCCCATTGTCACTGATAACTTTGGGACATAACGAGCACACACCATGGTTTGATCTCCTGGGACCAAAACTGAAAATCCATCAAAGCTCTCTGTCTGTATACCTCTCCGCTCAACCATCTGTGCATCGATGAAGTTGTGGGTTGCCCTGCTGTCAACCAAAACTGATACTCGTTGGCCACGTACTGTCCCCCGTACGCGCAGCGTCAAATACTTGGGAACTCCTCGCAATGCTGCAAGGGCCCCTCTGGTAGGTGCAAAAGCTGCACCACCTGCTGCTGGTGGTGGAGGTGGTAAAGGATCCTACGCGGCATGACTATCTCATGCCTCCACATCATCCTCTTCCCCGCTGCTCTCAGAGAAGACCTCAATAAAATGTGCTTTGCCAGCAGCACATCTATGTCCCGGTGCCCACGGCTACTAACAGAGAAAGCACAACCGCTTCTTCTTCAGCTCCCTCATGACATCATCATCAATCTGTGCTCGTCCTGGATTCCCCTTTGGAGGCGGAACCCTCACATCCTTCCCCTTAGGCTGGAAAGCCTATCTCTAGGGGTAAGGTGTCCGGGTCCTGGGTAAGGCATCCTGTAAGTCTCGGATCCTGCTAATAGAATCCTGGAGTGTGGCCAGTCTAGTGGATCTGACTAGACCCCGAAGTGGCTCTACTAACCCTTCAACAAACATGTAGATCCTCCATGCGATGGATAGATCTAGCACCATCATTGAAACCCTCAAGAAGTTTGCAATGTAGGTCTCTGGGCTCCCGGTCTATTTGAGCCTCGTCAACTCAGCAAAATTTTGATTCGGATCCCTCCGGTCAAACCTCTCCATCAATCTCCTGTTGAACTCGTCATATGTCATCACTGTGGAGTGACCGAATGTAACCAACCCATGAAACCACTAGTCCTGGGCCTCACCATCCAAATGTAATGTCGCCACCTTGATGGCCTCTGTCTCCGGCATCTGGTTAAGATGGAAATAAATGTCCAGCTTCTCCACCCAAGATCTTGCCAAACTGTTTGATGAACCATCAAACATAGGCAAGTGGAATCCACTAGCTGTGCGGTGGGTGTCTCCATCATGATAATGCCGGTAATAGGTATCCTCTGTGATGGTCGCGGGGTTTGCTATCCCGCTGGAGCTGAACAAAGTCTCTAAATGAGAGAGCATCCCTGAACTCCTGCCCATAGGCCTGGTAGTCTACAAAATAATCACCCATATGACTGGGCTCTACCTCCTGCTGGGCTCCGGCCCCCGTGTCTACTCCTAGGAAAGTGGGCATGGTAGAGTGTCTAGGGGCATGTGAGGCCATTTGCTGAGTAGTATCACGCTGAGTGGCACCTTGCTCTAGAAAATGGTGGGATGTACCCGATCCCTTACCAACCTGGAAAACCTGTGGGTTCTCATGCTGTCTAGCCTCTACTACCGTGAATCTCTGGCCCATCACCTCGATCTACCTCGACAGATCCTGCACTGATTTGAGGAGCATGTCCGCAAATCTCTTCCCATCCTCATCTGTCATCGAATCCTCCTGCTCTGCGTCCACCACAGGCTCCTCCTGTCCTGCGTTCACCACAGGCTCCTCATGTTTTGTGTCCACCACCCGAACACAATCTCCCTCTTCGTAGGTGTTCTCCAACCTACGCTCAATATCCTTGTATTTCCTACCTCTTTAACAGATGTAGGGCTTTTCCCCTGATGTCATAGATTGCTAGCTCTACAGGCTGAGCCAGATCTATGCTCTGATACCACTGTAATATCCATTTTCAGGGATATCCCTCAAACACAAGCAAACTCCAACCAGAGATGCACTAGGAGGGTGTTTACCAAATATGTTGCCTCTGAAAAGAGGACGAGATCTGGAGGCTACCTGGCCCTTTCCAGACTCTGTCTAAGAGTAAGGAGAAAACACACAAGTGGTATAGTAGCCAGGAAGCTCAAAGAGAAAAATAACAGTAGTACAACATACAATAATGTACACATGGAATATAAGCAGATACTCAAGAAATGCAAAGAGAAATGCTAAGCCATTTTATTATACTGAGTAATGGACAGAGTACAAGAGGTGATGAGAAAGATAGCACCTCAACTTGCACAAGGCAAGTGAAGAAATACACTCAGAATGGTAAGGAAATGGCCTCTCTCTGAACTACGTCCAAGCTGCCGGAGAACTGTTGTGCTGCTTCTACTGCTGGAATCAAGTGAGGGTTCGGGGTTGTTTCCCTCCTCAAAAGACGCTGAAACTTTGGAATCAGCCACTGCTCAATAAACCCAGAAAAGCCCAGAATCCTTTTCTAAAATAGTTGACCCCCGAAAATCACCCCCTTGAGGATCTACGTTATCCCTCAAGGCTTTGCGCTGCCACTAAAGAGAATCCTCCAAAACTCTAGTCGAGACTTTGCCAAAATCCTCCAATATGCAAGGGCTGATCCCTTGCTCAATCTCTAAGCTCAAATCCTCCACATAAACCCAATCTGGAGCTCCTACCAAAAGAGACTGTGTCCTCCTCTCTCAAGACTGCGCAGTCATCAAATTGCTCAGCTCCTCCTCAACTCCAAAGAGCGATCCTCCTGCAAAAGACTGATGAAACTACCTTGCCCGAGCAGGCACTCGAAGTCCCTCGAGGCTAAGGGTGAGATCTCTGAACGGAGACACTCGATGCACTAAACAGTGTTGCATACAAGCTAAACAGCCAGCGTGCTCTAAGTCGAAGTGACTAGCTCAAATGCAACATAATTGAATGCCAAAATGAGGAGGCTCCTCTCCTTTATAGCGTTGGCCTCTCTCAAAACCCTAAGGCCCACCTCCTCCAACATAGCCTCTCTCTTGCCACATGCTGCTCTCCATCTACGCAGTCCCTCCAAGTGTCTACGTGGGCCCCCTTCTCTACGTGGTCCTTTGGCCCCCTTGGCTCCCCTTTTAAGTTACAATGTTGTGCTACTAGGGAGTGACTTTATTCAAAAAGTGAGTTATGTCCCCCTTTCCACCTTTTTATTTATAAATAACTATATAAGGCAAAATTGAGCAAAATCGAATATTTCAATTAGCCATGGCTAATTAGGAATATTACAAAGCCGCATTGATTTTAGCCCTTTTTTTCTCAAGGTTGTGAGTTTTGAAAGAGTATCTTTTCACCTAGTATGAGGATTGATAGGAGGGCTTCATCATAATTTTTGAGAGGATTAAAACCTTGAAACTTAACAAAATTTACCATTATTTTTAAATAAAATTTTAAATTGAGTTTTCATCAATTTTTTGGGCTAAGTTGTTGTTAGTTTTTGTAGCATCGGATGGTGTTCTAGTCTAAAAATTTGTAGAGAGGCTAAAACAGATGAGTTCTCCAAAACCCAGAATTGTTTCTGAAAATTCCACCTAGAGATAGCTCAATTAAACTAATTGGTCGAAAATTAAAAAATGCCCAAGTCTAACTTAGGGAAATCGATTAACAATAGTAATTAATTGAGAAAGTTGAGAATTCTCTAGAAACTCACACGGTTCGACTTAGAGATGATCCCAACGATCGATTAAGTTTTAATCATGCCCGTTGAATTCTCCACTGGAGATTATAAGAAAAGGTCAATGAGTAGATGGAGAAAACAAACCAGAGCAGATATTCAATGATCAAAGTAGTTTGATTTTGCAGTAGCAAGTGATTCAGTAGGGAGATTGAGATAGAGATCGAGTAGCAAATGGCAAAGGGGCAACACAGTAGATTTCCAGAGGAGTTTCCAGTTCCGGAGGAGTCAGAAGAGGAGGCCGAAATTATTCTCCAGGAGGTTGCGTAGAGCCTCAAGATAGGCAATTCGATTTGGCTGAAAAGAAGGTTGTTTTAGTTTCCAGAGGTCAGGAGGGTTTTCCAGAGTGTCAGAGAGACATTTTCCTAGTCAGTAGAAGGCAGGACGGCTTGATTAGCATCAGTTCTGGGTCGAGCGGGAGTTTCTGCACAGAGGTGACACAAATCTTGCACAAAGGGTTTGGACGGCATGCTTTTCAGAGGTTAGACTGAGCCGGAATTGCTTGAAGCAAGGGTAAAATTCCCTCAGATATTTTCGCCACTATTTCTCTCAGATAGAATCGCCAGTTTTGCAACATTTTATTGTACTTGAAATTTCTGCTGCATAATAATACTAAAAACCCTCACTATTGCACCAATTTTCCCACATTGGGTTTTTCTAAGGAGTTTTGTCCAAAAATAATGGTATCAATTTTATGTATGTGTGCAAGTATTTCTCAATTCCTATTTTTACTTTTGAAGTATTTTTCATGGTGAAGATATTGTAATGTGAATATTTTGTTATTTTGTCATTAACAAAATAAACTGCATAATTAATTTATCAGTTAGAAGAAATATTTTCAATTGTTGTATTTCAAGGAATTTTCACAGTCGTGGGCCTCTAAGGCCTCCTTCTAGCCTAGGTCGAGAGTAATTTAAGAGTTGTTGTTTGCTCTGGTTTGAGGGTCAAAGGATTGTAAGGGTTTGATCCTTAAATATTGATGTAAACAAACTTCTGAGTAGGGTTGCAGATGCTAAAGGCCTTAGAGCCTCAGATTTGTAATGGTTTAGTCAGAATTTGAAGTATTTTTTTAACTGATTAATGGTGGTTGTAGGGTTCTAACCCTTTATCCCTCAGAGACTACATGTATATTGGGACTAAAATTGTTTGTTTCCAGGGACATATCCTCTAATCTGTTGTGCAGGACTCTTAGCCATTATATAACTCAAGTTTTGAACTTATACCTCTATTCAAAGGACATAAAACCCTGAATATTTCACTTAGAGAAGCTCGCATCATCTTAAGGAGTTTTGGTTTTGACTTAGCTAGGTTTGTCATTGAAGGTTTTGGAGTTGATCCTCAGATCTTTAGTTTTTTTCTCTCCTAGGCCGAGAGGAAGGAAAAACATGTTATCTTTTCATAAGTCCTTACTCATTGTTTGCAATCCATGATCACCTATAGTAGAGGTTTTCATTAAGTTACCAGAGGTTAATATTCATTATAATATTCTTATTCTCATAGTGCTTGAGGCAGAGGCATTTGTGCTCTAAAAGCTCGTTATTGTAAGCCTTCCTCAAGGATTTTTTAGTCCTCTCTCTATCTGTCTAACAGGGATTGCCCTATCTCTGTAAATCTGATAATAAAGCATCATCTTTTGTCAAAGAGAGCTTGGGATTTTTCCCATGGTATCCCTGCCTCCTTCCTAGGAGGAATTTTTCAGTCCTCTCTCTATCTGTCTAAGAGGGATTGCCCTATCTCTGTAAATCTGATAATAAAGCATCATCTTTTGTCAAAGAGAGCTTGGGATTTTTCCCATGGTATCCCTGCCTCCTTCCTAGGAGGAATTTCTTGGTGGTTTGTTAACTTTGCACTTGCTAACCTTGCATCTAACCTACTAACCCAATCATAGAGCTTGTCTAATTGCATGTAGTCTAGCAATCATTGCATTCGCAATCTAGTTTTTCTAATCTAGATCTAATTGCTTTTGATCTTCATTGTTTAAAATAGTGTTGAAAATATCGGTATCGGCAAAATATCAGCAAGTATCAGCAAGCATAAAAAATGCATAATATATTCATTTTTTTCAAATTTTTAAACATATAAAGCAATAACAACATGAAATAAACACATTGGCACATAAATATGAAGAAAGCACTGATATATATGATATCAAATAGAAATGATACATCAAAGGCGATACCAAATCATGTTGATCCCTGATAATTGTCTATTCAAGGACTCAAATGTGGAGAACCAATACAAAATAACATCACATAAATAAAAGTATCTCATCATCATGAGTTATATGTAGCATAACAAATAAAACTAGCAGCTATCTATCTGAAATCACTGCCCTCTCCCCCTTTTACGGGAAAACATGATGGGTTGTTTGCCAGGCCTGCCCCTAGTAGTAGAAGGCCCTGACCCTGCCTCTGCACCTAATGTCAAATAATGAGTGCTAGGTATGGGGCTATGCTCTCCTACATCTATAGCAGATGGTGTGATGCTGATGCACCCACAGTGTCCTCCTCCTCTTCCTCCTGCTCCTCCTCCGAGTCCTCCTCCTCTTGTTGCCCCTGTTCTAATGGATCATCTACCACTAGCTCTAACCATGAAGGTGACTCCTCCAAGATGGGCTCCTCAAACTCCACCTTCCACTGAGACAATACATCAATATTGTCTAAGGAAATGGCATCTGGATCCATTGGTGATTCTATTTGCCTCACTCGAAGTCGGATGTTGTAATGCACATATACTAAATCATTGAGGTGTGCGAACTCCAACCTATAAGAGTGTCAAAAAAACTAATGAGTCTTGACTCTTGACACTTGAAAGTTGAAGGTCATAAATTAAAAATTAAAAATTACAATAAGTGTAATTGCTCAACTGAAGGCTGGAGCTCAAAGTTATACCTGTTGCGCTTTTTTGCGTGTATTTTCTCAAATACACTCCAATTGCACTCACACCTTGAAAAGCTACATGTTTGACTCAAGATTCGTATGGCCAATTTCTGCAAATTTGGTGCCCTTGCACCATAGCTTCGCCACCAAATATCTACAACAAAATAATGAAATAAAAAATTCAAAAACTTAAAACATAATTAAACTTTCAAATGAAAGTTACATAATTGGATTCAAAAATAATAGAATTATAAGTAAGGAAATTCTAAATTGAAAATTCTAACTTCTAATGAGTGATGACTTGTCACTTACGTGGCATGAAGAGTGTCCTTTCCATAATAGTATCATCAAAGCCAAATAGGCCAACACAATCCCGATAATACTATATCTAACGATTGATTTTGCTACGAAGCTCAGGATCGGTACCATCCTCTGAATACAGGAATGGAGCCCTTCCATCACCTCCCCATCAAAATCAAAGCTGCATTTGTATGAAAATGCGGGGTTGAGGAAGAGTGTTGCTGCATGAATGGGTCGATGAAGCATCCCTGTCCATCGACTGTCAATCACATCCTGTAACATCAATCCTTGTCTGCATAATAAGAACGAATGGCCTCCTTGGCCCTATCCATGCCCTCATACAAATAAGCCATTGCAGGCTTCTCCCCATCCACCAATCTGAGAACCTTTACTATAGGTTCACTAACTGCGCATGCTTCTTCTACTCCACGCCAAAACGTCTCAGAGTACACCATTTTTGCAATGGTTTTCCCTTCATGTCTCTTGCTGTATCTACAATTATGCCAATCATCAGACACAAACATTTGCTTCAACTCGAACTGACATTGAAGCAAAGACTGAAGAGTAATAAAGTCTGTGGCAAAGCGTGTGATCGCAGGACGCCGCAACTCCTTGTTTCTAGTGAACCTCCTCATGAGGCTAAGAACAAAAGCATGGTTATAAATAAACTTGGGGACGCTCCTAGCCATATCAACCGCCTCCTTTATGAAGGAGAGTTTCCCCATATCCTTAAGCAACAAATCGAGACAATGTGTTGCACATGGAGTCCAGAACAATGTGGGATGCCTCTCCATAAGCACCTTGCCGGCAGACACATAATTAGCTGCATTGTCTGTTATGACTTGCACCACATTCTACACACCAATCTCCCGAATGAACCCATCTAACAACTCACATATCGTTGCTGCATCTTTGATATGTTCTGATGCATCCAACTATTTAATAAACATGGTACCTTTAGGACAATGTACCAAGAAATTTAGAAGGGTCCTACCTTTCCTATCTGTCCAACCATCAGACATCACTGTGCATCCAATAACTTCCCATGTCTTTTTCAACTCCGCCAATCTAGAGTTGATGTCCTACTTTTCTGCTTGAAGAATTGGCCCCCGCAACTCCTCATATGTGGCACTTTTGTACCCTGGGCCCACAACAGCAATAGCATCACACATTGACAGCCAAAATGGATTGGTTTTGGTGATGCTAAGAGGTAAGTCGCTCCAGAAAATACACCTCCCCATGACTCTATCTGCTTCTTGCTTCTCCTTTTTTTTAACAAGCGATTTTATGCCAAGTTGTGCTCCATGTCCTGTTCATGGAACAAAAAATGATGACCTCGCACTAGCAGTGGCAGGTGATGATGTGCCAGCTATGGAGCCCCTCCCACTACCTTCAACATCATAATCAGGAGAAGATATCCTAAAAGATCTACCTGCACATTCAGCTTTGTTTCTTTCTGCCTCTTCCTTCTTTCTATCTTTTTCATCAATTGCCTCGAGCTTTTTGTATAAGCTCCGGACTAGAAACTGTACAAATCCCAACATCATGTCCACTGAGTCTAGCAAGATGGTATTTCAGTCGTGTAACCCCACCTGTCATCCTGGTCCCACACAATTTGCATGTAAGATATTCACGATTTGTCCCACCATCAGGGTTCCCATACTCCCAAAATGGGTCCAAGGCTTTTGGCATATTTGTATTTTGTAGTGGGCTAACTCAAACCTAGGGCACCAAAAAAAAATTGGAATTAATAACTTAATAAGTAATAACCACATCATTTTACAAAACAGTTTTTTTGCTACATTATTTGCAATTTTGCAATGTGAATTGAAAATTCAATGAAAAACCATAAATGACAATAAGAGGGTGTATTTGAAAGTTTAAAAAAAAAAATGTAGTTTGCTCTCGAATATCAAAGAAATTTGTAAGGGAAACACCAAGTAGATAATCATGGCTACATGAATAAACAACACTGTGCACAAATATCTCTGTAATATGTAATATTCGATTTTGCTCAATTTTTGCCTTTTATAATTATTTATAAATAAATAAAAAGTGAGAAAAGGGGACATAACTCACTTTTAGAATAAAAGTCACTTCCTAGTAAGCACAACGTTGTGACTTAAAGGGGAGCCAAGGGGGCCAAAGGGGGACGCAGAGATGGAGCCGACGCAGACACTTGGAGGGACTGTGCAGAAGGGATGAAACACGTTGCAAGAGAGGAATTACGTTGGAGGAGGTGAGCCTTGGGATTGAGAGAGGTAAAGGCTATAAAGGAGAGAGAGAGTCCCCTCATTTTGATCATTCGATTATGTGCATTGTGAGCTAGTCATTTCGACTTAGAGCACGCTAGCTGTTTAGCTAGTTTGCAGCACTGTTTAGTGCATCGAGTGCCTCCGTTCAGAGATCTCACCCTTAGCCCCGGGGGACTTCGAGTGCCTGATCGGGCAAGGTATTTCCATCAGTATTTTTGCAGTAGTTTCAGCAGCATTTTGGGCAGGAGGATTGAGCATCTTGGGATGACTGCGCAGCACTAAGAGGGATGACGCAGTTCTTTCTAGCAGGAGTTTTGGATTGGGGTTTTGCAGGAGGATTTATGCTGGGTGATTGAGCAGGGGACCAACCCTTGCATATTGGAGGATTTTTGGCAGAATTTCAGGCAGAGTTCTAGAGGGGTTTCTTCAGTGGCAGTGCAGAGCATTGAGGGACTGTGCAGATCCCCAAGGGGGTGATTTCCGGAGGTCGGCCATTTCAGAAAAGCTTTTTGGGTTTTCTGGGTTTCTTGAGTAGGTCTGATTCCAGAGTTTCAGTCTTTTCTGAGGAGGGGAACAACCCCAAACTCTCATTTGATTTCAGTAACAGCAGCTGGGACGCAATTCAGAGAAAAGCCATTCCTTTGCTATTCTGAGTGTACTTCTTCACTTGCCCTGTGGAAGTTGAGGTGCCATCTTCCTGATCACCTCCTGTACTCATTTTTCTACTCAGTATAATAAAATGGCCTAGTATTTCTCGCTGCATTTCTTGAGTATCTGTTTATATTTCATATATACACTATTGTTGTTGCACTTCTGATATTATATCTCTGTGATTTTCTCGACTACTATACCACTTGTTCATTTTTCTGGTTGAGACTTTGCTGGGGTTTAAGGAATATTCCGGGTTAGGGATATTACAGTGGTATAAGAGCATAGATCTGGCTCAGCCTGTGGAGCTAGCAATCTATGACACCGGGGGAAAAACCCTACATCTGTTACAGAGGTAGGAGATACAGAAACACTGGGCGTAGGTTGGAGAATACCTACGGAGAGGGAGACTGTGTTCCGGTGGTGGACACAGAACAGGAGGAGCCTGTGGTGGACGCAGAGCAGAGGGATCTGATCGCAGACGAGGATGGGAAGAGATTTGTGGATATGCTCCTCAAATCAGTGCAGGATCTGTTGAGGCAGATCGAGGTGATGGGGCAGAGATTCACGGCAGTAGAGGCCAGACAGTGTGAGAGCCCATGGGTTTTTTAGATTGGTGAGGGATGGGTGCATCCCATCATTTACCAGAGCAGCGTGATACTGCGCAGCAGGTAGCCTCGCATGCCCCTACACGCTCTACCATGCCTATGTTCTTAGGAGCAGACATGGAGGTCGGAGCCCAGCAGGAGGTAGAGCCCGGCCATATGGGCAATTATTTTGCAGAATACCAGGCCTATGGGCAGGAGTTCAGGGATGCCCTTTCATTTAGAGACTTTGTTGAGCTCCAGCAGGATAGTAGACCCCGCGACCATCACAGAGGGAACCGGCATTACCATGATGGTGACACCCACTGTGCAGCGAGTAGATTCCACTTACCTACGTTTGATGGTTCATCAAATAGTTCAGCGAAGTCTTGGGTGGAGAAGCTGGACATTTATTTCCAGCTTAACCAGATGTCGGAGACAGAGGCCATCAAGGTGGCAACATTGCATTTGGATGGTGAGGCTAAGGATTGGTGGTTTCATGGGATGGTTACACTCAGACACTCCACAGTGACGACATATGCTGAGTTCACCAAGAGATTGATGGAGCGATTTGATCGGAGGGATCTAGAGCAGCATTTTGTTAAGCTAACGAGGCTCAAACAGACAGGGAGCCCAGAGACCTACATTGCAGATTTCTTGAGGGTCTTAGTGGTGGTGCCAGATCTATCCACGGCATGGAGGATTTATATGTATGTTGAGGGGTTAGTAGAGCACTCCGGGGTTTAGTCCGATCCACTAGACCAACGACACTCCAGGACGCCAATAGTAGGACCCGGGACTTACAGAATGTCTTACCCAGGACCCGGACACCTTACCCCCAGAGACAGACTTTCCAGTCTAAGGGGAAGGATGTGAGGATTCCACCTCCAAAGGGGAATCCAGGACGAGCACAGATTGACGATGATGCCAAGAGGGAGCTGAAGAAGAAGCGGTTGTGCTTCTCTTGTCAGGAGCCATGGGCACCAGGACATAGATGTGCTGCTGGCAAAGCACATTTTACTGAGGTCTTCTCCGAGAGTAGTGGGGAAGAGGATGATGAGGATGATGTGGAGGTAGGAGATAGTCAGGTCGTGCAAGGATCTTTACCACCTCCACCGCCAGCAGCAGGTCGTGCATCTTTTGCACCTACCAGAGGGGCTCTTGTAGCATTGCGAGGAGTTCCCAAGTATCTGACGCTACGAGTACGAGGGACAGTACATGGCCAGCGGGTATCAGTTTTGGTTGATAGTGGGGCAACCCACAACTTCATCGATGCACAGATAGTTGAGCGGAGAGGTATACAGACAGAGAGCTTCGATGGGTTTTAAGTCTTGGTCCCAAGAGATCAAACAATGATGTGTGCTCGTTATGTTCCAGAGCTATTAGTGACGATGGGCACCTACACACTAACTGACCACTTTTTCGTGGTCGATATTCCAGACACCAATGTGATACTGGGTGTTCAATGGCTTATCACTCTAGGGAAGGTCACGACAGATTGGAAGACCCTAGAGATGGAGTGGGATGATGAGAAGATAGGGAGGCATGAGAAGATACGGGGACAGCACACATATCCGCCTCAGACTGTTTCGGCTCATCGGATGGAGGTAGTCTTCCGGAAGGGAGACATAGAGTGGGCAGTGGAGCTGCGTGCATCAGAGGCAGGGACTACAAGACAAACGGTACATCTAGAAATACAGTCCATCCTTGACCGATATGCCATAGTGTTTAGGGAGATTCCACTAGGACGGCCACCGGACCAGGGGTTTGAGCACACCATTGAGCTTGAGCAGGGTATTCAGGCAGTGATTACTACCCCCTATAGGCATCGCAAGGCCTATCGGGATGAAATTGAGCGAGCCATTCAGGAGTTGCTGGCTCTTGGGCACATTCGGTCGAGCACGAGTCCTTTTGCTTCTTCCGTGGTGTTGGTGAAGAAGAAGGATGGCACATTGAGAATGTGCATTGACTACAAGGCCCTGAACAAGAAGACACTCAAGAACAGGTACCCATACCCAGGATCGACGAGTTGATGGATGAGTTGAGGGGAGCACGGTTCTTCTCAAAGATTGATTTGAGATCTAGGTACCATCAGATTCGCGTGAAGGAGCAGGACATCCCAAGACCGCCTTCAGGTGTCACTATGGGCACTTTGAGTTTTTGGTGATGCCCTTTGGGCTAACCAACGCCCCCACTACATTTCAGTCCTGCATGAATCACATCTTCCGTAGTCGCTTGAGGAAGTTTGTGTTGGTATTCTTTGATGATATCCTCATTTACAGCAGGACTTGGGAGGAACATCTCCAGCATATAGAGACAGTGTTGCGTATCTTGCAGGAGCAGCAGTTCTATGCCAAGCTCTCCAAGTGTGAGTTTGGGTTGACGGAGATGTTGTACGTGGGACACATCATAGGGGTGGACGGAGTGAGAGTCCACGAGGAGAAGATCAGGGCCTTCAGAGAATGGCCGGAGCCGAGGAACGTGACAAAACTTCGGGGATTCATTGGCATTTGTACTTACTACCGGAAGTTCATCAAGAGTTTCTCACAGCTTGCTGCACCCCTGACAGATCTGACGAGGAAGGGGGCATTCAGCTGGTCAGATACAGCACAACGAGCCTTTGACAGGCTCAAGGAGGTTATGAGCAGTTGCCCAGTGCTTGCATTGCCAGATTTCACGCAACCATTTGTTCTAGAGTGATGCGTCGGGAGAGGGGATCGACGCAGTATTGATGCAGGGAGCTCACACCATAGCCTATGAGAGTCAGAAGCTCCTTCCGCACGAGAGGTTGTATCCTATATACGACAAGGAGATGCTGGCCATCATGCATGCATTGGCCAAGTTCGGCAGTATTTAGTGGGTAACAGGTTCAGGGTGAGGACTGATCACAACAGCCTCAGGTTCTTTTTGGAGCAGAAGCAGCTATAAGAGAGGCAGCAAAAGTGGATCAGTAACATCCAGGCATATGACTTTGACATTAAGTATGTCAAGGGTAAGAACAACGTGGTAGCAGATGCCCTTTCACGTAGACCAGCCACGTTGTCTCTTATGAGCTTGGACACAGACTGGAGGGCTCGACTTTTAGTAGA
>APFE031526497.1:325874-339767 GCA_000404065.3 Pinus taeda | reverse complement strand
CCCTAGCTGGTTTATTTCCATTTCTGGTTGTAAGCATATTTCAGTATTTTTCCATTAATGAAATGAAGTATTATTTCTGCTGCATCTTTGTGTATATGTTTATCTCTGTATTTTATTACGTTCCTGTTTAATTCTTGATCACAAGACAATTTCATGAAGCATACATAAGAAGAACTAACATTCTCCAAGGCATGTCAATATGATAAAAAACCCCTAACCTCAAGCTCAAAACCCTAGATTCAAAAACCAAGATTCAAAACACTAGGTGCATTGTCTATGAGAAAACCTTAAGCAGAATACCCTAGGTACATTATTTAGGAGAAAGCCCTAACCACAAACCTTTTCATTGTTAAAGTTGACAACCTTTGGTAATGAAACCCTAGCACCTCTTATGAATATGAAAACCCTAGGTTCATTGAAAAGACCTTGGTAAAGAAAGCTCTAATATTCATTTATGAAACCCTAAAATGACCTAAGCATAAATTCCTAGACTGGTTGTGAAGCTGCCTATGGTGACAATAAGACTTTGTCAGAAGTTGTTTTTGTGCCCTCTATCTTTAACCTATTCACTAGGCATTCTATTTTGTACAACAACAACTTAAAAAAATCTAAGTGCTAAACCCTAGTTGCAGATCCCTATGTGCATTGTGTAGGAAAAAACCCTAAGTACAAAACCCTAGGTGGAAACCCTTGCATTGATAAAGATGTTGACCCTGGGTAATGAAACCCTAGCGTTGCTTGCTAAATATGAAAACCCTAAGTGCGTTGAAAACCCATTATTAAAGCAAGCCCTCATATGCATTAATGAAATCCTAAGATGGCCTAGGAAATGAATGCATGAATGAAGCTCTAAATGAATATGATAAGTGAATTAAATGCTAAGAATTCACTATGCCCTTACCCTAACGGATGAACAACACATTTGGAATAACCGTAGCATGAAAGATGGCCTAGGAGGAAAATGTCATGAAGCACATATAAGAAGCACTAACATTAAAAAATTCATCTCAATATGATGGAGAAACCTTAGCTACAAGTTCAAAATCCTAGATTCAAACCACTAGGTGCATTGTCTACGATAAAATATTAAGTGCAATACCCTAGGTGCATTGTTTAGGAGAAAGCCCTAAGTGTAAACCCTTTCATTGTTAAATATGACAACCCTGGGTAATGAAACCCTATCACCTCTTGTTATAGATTAAAACCCCAAGTTAATTGAAAGTCTCGTGGTAAAGTAAGCCATAATATGCATTGATGAAACCCTAAAATGACCTAAGCATAAATTCCTAGACTAGATGTGAAGTTTCCTGTGGTGACAATGGGACTTTCTCCAAAGTTGTTGTTGTTCCCTCTAGCTTTAGAATATTCATTAGGCATTCTTTTTTGCGCACCAACAAGTTCAAAAACTTTAAGTGTCAAACTCTAGTTGCAGACCCCTATGTGCATTGTTTAGGACAAAACCCTAAGTGGAAAACCCTAGGTGGAAACCCTTGCATTGTTAAACATGTTAACCATGGGTAATGAAACCCTAGAATTGCTTACTGATGATGAAAACTCTAGCTGCATTGAAAAGCCATTATTGAAGAAAGCCCTCATATGCATTGACGAAATCCTAATATGACCTAAGTAATGAATGCATGAATGAAGCCCTAAATGAATCTGGTAAGTGCATGAAATCCTAAGCATTCACTGATCTGTAAAATGTTGTGGATATTGCACTGGATAGTTCGTCACAACATATCTGATAATAATATATTAAAATACTCAAATTTTACACTATTACAATTTTATTTAATTTCTAGATCTGTAGATTTTACTGTAATTAGTGCATGCATGCGATTGCAAATTATGTAGAAAAGTATATAATGGAAAAATAATCTCACACACACATAAGACACAAGAGATGCTCTCTGGGAAACCCTTTCAGTAGAAAACTTAGGTAGAAGGTGAGGTCGCTTCACTCTCTTTCTATGTCTAGTAATATGGCTGCAGGTACAAAGAAGTAATGCTTGTGGTCTGTGGGTTTCTACAGTGCAAAGATCCTCTCTGTGTACTCTACCTCCTACCTCTCCTAGCTATCTTTTCTCTATTATGAAACAAAAAGCACTTGAAAGTATGGAATGCCTCTTCCTCCTAGTGGTCCGGTTATAACACAACCTGATAGCATACTAGTGGTTACTTTTGACTACATAAACTTTTAAATAGAGTTACAAAATAGACTCTTCTAGAGTCTTATAGATCACAAACATGTGTCTATCCCCATTTCCATGAATAATGGGGCTAGCACGGCATCCTCCCGAACTATGGGTGTGAAAACAAGAAGGTCAACTTCTGAGTGGCATAAATTTTGCATACAAACTCTGATTCGCGCACTTATTGTGCTGTTGGAAAGGTCTATATGTGTAGAATAACATAGAAAAGTATGGTGCAAAGGTACCAAATTTTTACCCCCTAAAAACGTTTTTTGATGCCTCAAAATGCTCCCAAAAGGTTTTAGACCCCGTTTTTCCAAACTAGGTCCCATCGGTAAAAATGGTCCCACGAGATTATTCCTCCACTTTTTACACTCCAAATGCATGGAGATGGATGAAAAATAATAATGATCCAACTCGGATCACACCTCCCCATTTTTCGAGGCATCTAGTCCCCAAACACTTTTATTAACTAAGGTGAGTAAAATTTCCCCCCACCTTCTCACTGGTGTACCATTTAGCTTTTCCTGGAAATTGTCCCTTCAACCCAATGTGCCAAAGGTCATGTTGCCCCCGCCTTGTAGTTTTTGACCTCTTCTATAAAAATATATCTTCTGTCAACTCTGCCTAAACATTTAGTGCAAAATCCTCCACATAAGGTAGGTTTGTTCCTCTTCCTAATCTAGCATGGAAGGCTCATAGAGTTTCAAATTCTCTACATTCACAACTACGTAAATGTGCATATATGGTGGTAAACTGAGTCGATAGGAATTATCACCCACCTTTTCCAGTATCTCAAAGAGACCATACATTAGAGCCTTGATTTTCTTACCAGGCCCCTATAGCCTCTCCTTGTTCAACTGTAGCCATACTATGTCTCCCACCTTGAATGATTTATCTGTAATGTGTTGATCATGCATGGCCTTATACTTCTCCTGTGACTTTTTCAGTGTTTCCTAGACCTATAGATGGATCTTCTTGATCTTCTTCATAAAATTTTTAGCCTTCAAAGCATCTCCTGTAAGACCTTTCCTCACTCCTACTTGCTTCCCATATGCAATATCCAAAGGTGAAAATATCCAAAAAAAAATCTCAAATAGGGACTTTCATGTAAAAGTGTGGATTTCTCTATTATAAGAATGTGGTATATACACCATATTTTCATCCTAGGTCTTCAGATGCTTTTGGTTGTATCCCATTAGAAGATACACAAATTTCCTATTAACTACTTCTATCTTCCAATCTGTCTCTGGATGGAATGTTGTAGATCTCTTCAACTTTGTGTCCATCTTCTCCCATAATGTAGTCCAAAATGCACTGATAAATCTTGTGTCGCTGTCTGAAATGATGCTCTTTGGTATCCCAAAGTGCACCCATACCTGTCCAAAGAACAAGTTTTCTACTTCTTGTCTGTTGATGGTCTTTTCACAGGGCACTAGAACACACCTTGCTGAACTTGTCAACTACCATGAATAGGTAGTCATGTACCTTCCTAGTTGTTGGAGAACCTCCCACAAAGTATATGGAAATTCTTTGCCAAGGACGAGTAGGTATAGGTAAGGGATGATGAAAACCATGTTTCCTATTGTTAGGCATGCTAGTAAAACAAAGCATGCATCCTCTTATGAACATAGTTACCTCCTCACACGTCTTGGGCCAATACACATACCTCTACAAGTTAGCCATGATCTTCCCTCCACCAAAGTGTCCGACAACCTTGGAGGTGTGAGCCTCTCTAATTAACTGCAAATGCTCAGCTTTAGGAACACACAGCTTATCCATCATGTAGAGTAACACATCCTGGATATGGTAGTCAACAGTGTTTTCACCATCGTGCACATGACTCTAACTCTAAAACAGCTGATACACCTCCTTGAAGTCCTCATATTCTGAATATGCCTCTCTGTATGCATCATTGGTGAATGACTCCATGTGTATAAGAGCCCCCACAGCTGTAATGTTTGATGTGCATGGCCTTGACAACATATCGGCTAACTTGTTTGTGCTTCCCTTCTTATACTTGATCACCAAATGAAATGAATGTAAAAACCCCATCCAATTGTAATGCATTGTATGTTGTAGCTTACTTTGGGCCTACAAGTACTGTAATGGCTAGTAATCTGTGTGGATTATTGTCTCCTTTCCCATCAGATAGTGTTTCCACTTCTTCCCAACTTGCACCATGGCATAGAGCTCCATATTGTAGGTAGGGTAGTTAATAAATTCCCTATGAAATGCTTCAGAATGTTAGGATACATGTCTTCCTCCCTACATCTAGACTACTCCCATAGCATACCCACTCGCATCTATCTCCACTTCGAAAGGCCGGTGCAAGTTTGGTATTTCCAGAACTGGTGCTTGACTGATCTTCTTCTTTAGCTCTTCGAAAGCCTTTTGATGACCTTATCCCCCCTTTAAACTCTTGCCACTTGTTGTTATGGTGTGGAGCAGTGCTTCTACCACTGAAAATGAGGCTATGAAGTTTCCTCAGGTACTGTGTTGCTCCAATGAAACTCCTGACCTCTAAAACATTAGCAGGCACTGGCCATTTCATGATGGCCTCCATCTTGGAAGGATGTATCTTTAGCTCTACTCCCCTAATCACATACCCCAGATACGCCAAAGACTGTTTTGCAAACTCACACTTCTTGAGATTTGCTAGCAATTGGTGCTTCTTCAATGTTTCTAGCACCTACGTAAGATGTGAAATATGCTCTTCCCTGGTAGCACTATATACTAGTGTATAATATAGATAGATAATAAAAAATGAATCTATAAAAGGCTGAAATATATCATTCATTAATCTCATAAACATGGTTGGTAAATGGCATAACTAACCACTCATACAAACATTGCCTGGTTTTGAAGGATGTCTTCCATGTATCTTCTTCTTTGACTCGAACCTGGTGATATCTAGAATTCAGGTATAGCTTGGTGAAATTATTTTCTTGGTGCAACTAATCTAGCAGACCATCTAACCTATGCAAGGGGGTATCTGTTCTTGAGTGTGATTTTATTCAACTTCCATAATCTATACACATCCACCAAGTCCCATCCTGCTTTGGCACAATGATGATGGGTGACCCACATCATGATGTACTCAGCCGAATGACACCCTGTTCTAGTAGTTACTGCAACTATTTATTCACCTTACTTGCTTCTATAACAGACTAATTATACAACCCAATATTGGGCAATAGGGATTTTGGCAATAGCTAGATCTCATGCTCCACTTCTCTCTTAAGTGATAACCCTTTAGGATCTCGAAACACATCCTTGTGTGCCTATAAAAAATCCTCAAATTTTTGTTTATGTTTCTTAGTACACCCTTTCATGGATTCCTTGCCTATTTTTGACTCCTCTTCAGACTGATTTTTTCGTAAAAACAACAAAACATACTTCTTGCTAGAGCTGATAAATTTCTTGGCTTCGTTGGCACTTACTAGTGAAATTTTTTACTTGCCTTTATGTGCATTGATCATGAATGATTTTTCATCCTTGATAAGCTGATACTAGTTGGATTTCCTCATGAATATTGCATTTGTCATGTACATGTATGGACTCCCAAACATGACTCCACATACATAAAGTGGAACCACATCTAGATATAATTCATCAATAAAATCAACACTGATAGTAAATCCAATTTTACACTATTTTGTTACCTTCAAATCTACATCCTTATTTACCCCTCCTAGTGGATATGGGCTTGGATGATCACAAACTTCCAACCCTAGCTTCTTGACCAAGTCTGATGCAATGAGAT
Source organism: Pinus taeda (assembly GCA_000404065.3). Classification (NCBI taxonomy): domain Eukaryota; kingdom Viridiplantae; phylum Streptophyta; class Pinopsida; order Pinales; family Pinaceae; genus Pinus; species Pinus taeda. The sequence goes on along the minus strand of APFE031526497.1, from coordinate 333,809 downwards.
TCACTTGTGATCCTGAGTAAAACAAAGAATCAATCTTTGTCTTCTTGACTTGTATCTTTATATGGAAGAGTTGGGTCATTTCTTTCTCTTCCTGTTGCTTATGGCTACTCAGATTTACTTCTTTCTGCACTGATGTACATGTGATATTCTCATCCAAGTTTGAGATTATTTCAACTTGTTTGCTCGAATCAGTGGCCATGGGATACTTATTCTTATTATCTTTCTTACTTTTCTTTAGGTTTATCTCTGATGCGATTTCCAACACTTCTCCTCTATATGGCCATCAATGTTGTAGTGGTTACAGTGGTTACTATGATCCTTACACTAGCGTGGTGTGGTTGTCGTATTTTTATCTTTTACCCCTATTTTCTTCTTCTTTCCCTCCTTAGAAGCTTCCTATTTCTCCTTCTGCTTCTATCCACTTGATTGTGCTCTTTTCAAGCCTATGTTCCCTAGGTATTGTGCCTATACACAAGCCTCATCCACTGATTTGGGCTTGAACATCATCACTTTCTCACGCAGATGGCAGTGTAGACCCCCTAAATACTTGAGGAGTACATTTGGGTTCTTTGGAGAGATACCCAACATTATAGCCATCTTTCTGAATTATTTGGTGTACTCCTACACGCTTTGGCCCAACATTTACTTGAAGTAATGCCACCAGATCCACTCATCCTACACATACCCAATGGGATAAAACTGTGACTTAATGAGGGTTTTGAAATATTCCACTTAGTCACTGGAGGTTCTCCCTCCAACCTAAGGGTTTCTGAGTGGATCTCCCACCAAGTCAGTGCATGGCCCTCTAATTTCAGCTATCTAAATGAGATATTTTTCCCTTCCTTGATCTTATGGACACTGAAATAAACTTCCAGTTGATGCAACCAGTGGTTTAGTTTTAGAGCGTTGATCTCTTCATGCTACGGATTGATATCAACTTTTTCTTCCATTTTAAATAGGAATTGATTCACAACACTCAAACTGGGCTAATCTTTTCCAAGTTCCTTCTTCAACCAGTTCTCCTTGCCTTCCAGAACTCTTGTTCCCCCTTCTGGTTTATCCTCTGCATTCAGACCCCTATCTTCTCCAAATATCCAAAGCTTATTTCTTAGGCCTTCCATGAGGAGGTTTACATTATGGTTTATATCCACGACTTGTTGTTTGAGTTGCGAAAACCTCACGTTTGTAAGATCATGAGGTTCATTTACAAATTCATCAGCCATGGTTAGGGTTTTATGATTTTCAGCTCCACTGATCTAGATCCATGCAATATCCACAAAATACCCAAAGAAACCTTCTCTGATACCAAATGATCTGTAAATTTTGGTGGATATTACATTGGATAGTTTGTCACAATAGATTTGATAATAATATATTAAAATAATCAAGTTTTACATCATTACAATTTTCTTTAATTTCTAGATATGTATATTTTATTGTAATTAGTGCATGTATGCGAATCGAAATTATGCAGAAATTAGAGACCAATAAATAAATATCACTCACACATAAGACACAAGGTAGTATCTTTGGGAAACCCTTTTGGGATAAAACCCATCTAGAAGGTAAGGCAACTTCACTCTCTTTCTATGCCTGGAAATATGGTTGTAGGTACAAAGACACAATGCCTATGGCCTATTAGTTGCTACAGTTCACATATCCTCTATATGTTCTCTGCCTCCTATCTCTCCTATCTATATTTTCTCATCTATGGAACAAAATTCTCTTGAAAGATTGGAATTCCTCTTCCTCCTAGTGGCCTGGTTATAACACAACCCAATAGCCTACTAGTGGTTAATTTTGACTACATAAAATCTTAACTATATTTACAAAATAGACTCTTCTAGAGTCTTCAAAATCACAAATGGGTGGCTATCTTATGATCCAAATTGTATTATTGACTATGCCCTTACCCTAAGGGATGAACAACACATGTGGAGAAACCCTAACATGAAAGATGACCTAGCAGGACAATGTCATCAGGAACATATGAGAAGAACTAACGTTCTCCAAGGCATGTCAATATGATGTAAAAACCCTAGCTACAAGTTCAAAACCTTATATTCAAAAGCCTATTTTCAAAACACTAGGTGCATTGCCTAGGCGAAAACCTTAAGTGCAATACCCTAGGTGCCTTGTCTAGGAGAAAGCCCTAAATGCGAACCCATAGATTGTTAAAGATGAAAAACTTGGAATGAAACCCTAACACCTCTTGTTGAAGCTGAAAACCCTAAGTTCATTGAAAATCCCTTGGTAAATCAATCTCTAATATGCATTGATCAAACCCTAGAATGACCTAAGCATAAATTACTAGACTAGCAATGAAGCTGCATATGGTGACAGTGGGACTTTGTCTAAAGTTGTTGTTGTGCTCTCTAGCTTTAGCATATTCAATAGGCATGCTAGTTTGTCCAACAACAAGTTCAAAAACCCCAAGTTCCAAACCCTTGGTGGAAACGTTTGCATTGTTAAAGATGTTAACCTTGGGCAATGAAACCTAACAATTTTTGTTGAAGATGAAATCCTAAAATGACATAAGTAATGAATGCATGAATGAAGCACTAAGTGAATATGATAAGTGCATGAAATACTAAGTATTAAAGATTCCCTTAACACAATGGATGAAGAACACCTGTGATAAAGATAATGTTAATGGATGAAGAACATCTGTGATAAAGATAATGTTAATGGATGAAGAAGACATGAAGAACAGATAGCATGAAAGTTGCCTTAGGAAGAGAACATGAGAAAGAATTTATAAGAAGCACTATCATTGTCAAAGGCATGTCAATATGATGGAAGAACCCTATCTGTAAGTTCAAAACCCTAGCCCTAACTTCAAAACCCTAAGTGAAAAACCCTAGGTGTAATCCCCTACCATTCTCACAAAACAAAATAGTTATAGTTGGTAGTGTCTATAGTCATGGATATATTTCCTAAGAATTTCTGGATATAATCATTCTGTGACATTAGTGGAAATTCCTATTGTTTGGTTCTCCCTGAAGAAGTCACTGAATTTCACATATTCTCAGGCTGTCTATGACCCCAAGGGCACTAGTGGGAAGCAAAGTTTATGGTATTTGTTGAATATATTGAAGCTGCACTCGAAATGTAAATGTTGTAAAAGGAAAAGTTTCTTCTTATTATTTCGAGTTTATCTCAAATGTAGACTTGAGTATCTAACGATGCATGGAACCTAGAATGGAACTGTAAATGTATTAAAAGGAAGTACCATATGTTAGATGTATGGAGTCTGCACTATCTGCAATAAACATAAAGATAGAAAATTATTTTAATGGTTAATGTTTTTACATAAATATATACTTTTAACCATTGATTTAGAGGCTTCCAACTACATATCCCTTTTTTGCACACCTATCAGTTTAAGAAATCTAATACTGAAAAGGATACAAAAGAATAATTAACATAAATGCTATGCCAATTTTTATTTTATTTTATTTTATTTTCTAGTTATTCAAATTTCTACCTACAAACATCTATGGCATTTGAGTTATTTTCCATATGGTCTGCATATGAATATGAATGATAATTGTTGTATACATTTATTTGTGTAATTTTGTAATGTGGTATCCATAATTACAAAATCTCCTGCCTTGGCCTTTCTTATTAAATTCAATGTGTTTTTTGATTTTTTTTTTTTTCCGCATCGGTAGTGACTGAGCTCAAGAAGGTGCTTTTGCTAGGACTATTATGGAGATAATCTTCAAATCTAGTTGGTTCAAATCAAAATTTGAATGTGGAAATATTGATAAAGTCCTTAGGCTGAATAACACGCAGAAGGAACTCACCATATATGAATAATATAGAGAAACAATGATTAAGAAGGCTGCAACAAACTACCCAACAAACGTCCTTAATGCTTGGCTGATGGGAACGTATTATTGAGGTTCCATGGCTAAGTATTAAGTATTAAATATTCCCTTACCATAATGAATGAAGAACACCTGTGATAAAGACAATGTTAATGGAAGAGGAACACATGAAGAACACTTAGCACAAAATTTTCCCTAGCAAGTCAATGTGAGAAAGCACATATAAGAAGCACTAACTGAATTGTAATCACAATATAATTCAATTAATATCATTGATTGAAAAATACATTCTTTACATCCACATTGTGTTGGGATATAAAAAATGGTACCAAAAAATGATGGTTGTTTATGCTACTACAATAACATCATAAGGAATAAAAACACCATAATAACCTCGATAATGATCACCAGAATAATGCATTCATTAATAGACCATGTACATTGATTCTTGTGAATGAAAATTGGTGGATCACATGCTGAATCATCCACATATATTTCACATTCACCTCCATTGGATACTACTTCACAAAGTATATCATTAGCAAGCCCTTGAACATCTGATCGATAAGTTATATTAAATCTTTGAAATTGTGAAGCAAAGTTTTTTGCTTTATGTAGGGGCTTCAAATTTTGACTTATAACTTGGTAAATTCCAATAATTTGATTAGTTATTAATTTTGAATTCGTGTAAGTGACAATGTCACTTACACCATAATTCCTTGTTACGATTAGCCGATCAACTAGGGCAAGACAACATGCTTCATTGTTTGTGGTTCTCCCAAGAATTTCTCTATTGTTTTGATAGACTTGACTTAGTGATTCATTCAAAAACATAAATCTAGTCGATTGTTAACTTGGATTTGGATGGAAACCAACTAGAATGATCAAGGTCGACTTTTCCACCATTTTCAAAACAAGATTAAATTGAAAAAACAATTAAACAAAATACTATTAGATTTTGTTTAAAGTATGTTGCATCAACTCACTGTTGTAGTGGCAACAACTCACAGTTACAATGGTGGAAATTCACTATTATAGTGGAAACAACTCATTATTATAGTGGAGACAACTCACTATTACAATGGTGACCACTCCCTGTTACAGTGACGACAAATCCTTGTTATAGTGGTGGCAACTCACTGTTACAATGGCGACAACTCAAGAAGGAAATGCACACTTTGTTATGAAAATACAGAAAAGATGTTTTCATATTTTCAATCAAATCATATATCAATGAACAAGAATTTTAAAGTTTACAAGTCATGTTAACTTCATAAGTTTTCAAATTCAAAGCATGTTAAGAGACAAGCATCGACATTGTTAAACAATACCATCACATTTTCAAATCTCAAATGCATATCGCAAAAAAAATGCATCGCCTTTGTTAATCATTGTGTCCATGTCCTTATACATCAATCATAACAATGATTAGGAGATCTTGGATTATTAAGTTAACCTAAGTTTATTAGATTTACCAAGCTTATCTAAGTTTAAAAGGTTAACTTAGGTTGACCTAGGATGACATAGATTTACTAGGTTTACCTAGGTTTACTATATTTACTAGGTTGACTTTGGTTTTCTAGGTTGAACTGGGTTGACATAGGTTGTCTAGGTTGACATAAGATAACTTAGGTTAACAGGCTTTCATAATCTAACTAGGTTTACTACGTTCACTAGATTGACCTAGGTTTATTGCATTGACTTAGGCTTAGTAGGTAGACGTACATTTACTACCTTGACCTAGATTTACTATGTTGACCTAGTGTTACTAGGTTTAGCTACATTTACTAGGTCAACATAAGTTTATTAGGTTGACCTAGGTTTATTAGGTTTACTAGTTTGACGTACATTTAAGGTTTATGTATATTTACTAGGTTGATCTATGTTTACAAGACTGTATAAGTAAGTGATAGTCAAAAATGGTAAACTAGTCAACCATAATCAACGATGGTGAACTATAGTCAATTGTTGTCACCATGGTTGGTTGTTGTAAACCTTGGTTGATCACTTTCAACACGATCAAATATGAACAACCATGATGAACCATGGTCAATCATAACCTATAAGAGATAACTAAAGTTTAACGTGGAGAACCATGTTCATCCACAGTCAACTAAATATTTTCCATAATTAACCATCCTCAACCATAACTTGAACACATTTAGGGATAGTAAGCCACATTTAATTTTAATAATTTACTTGTTATCAAGTTTTTAGGCTTACCTTATGAAATTATCACCTTATGAAATAATCATCACTATAGTAATAACAATCAAATGATAAAGAATGAACAAATTCAATTGTCACTCTTTTAAAGTATTACCCTAACTAAGGCAAATGTTAAAGTTGTTTAATTGTCGTAGTTTTGGAGTACCAATTAAGTAGGAAAATTTTTGTTTTGGATACCTACTTTCCAACCCACATCTTGATAAAAAGGTATATAATGAGCCTCTTAAATTTTATTAAGTTATCATGGTTTTCCAGTATCAAGTAATTTAGATAAATGTTAAATTTTATTCAATTATCATGGTTTTACAACATCAAGTAACTTAGACAAATGTTGTTCTGGATAGTTACTTTCTATCCTACCTCTTAATTATTAGAAGAAATTTTTAGATAATTGGCAAATTTTAATGTTCACTCACTTAAAAGGACAAGTGATAAAAACAGGTAATTGTGACCAAAGTTTCAACATAAATTTGAAATTGCAGGTTTGTATGTCTTCCCCATACACTTAATAATTAAATATCTATAATACATGTAAGAAAAAAGTTCAAAATATGTTTAGGAGATATTTTTTAAACTAATGGCTATCAATCCTTTATAGCCTTGTTAATTTTTTTTTTGGCTAAAAACAATACACGCAAAGCGACAATAGGAGAAAATTTTGTTGAAAATATGTAACAACGGTGACAAGCGAATTGTGACAATAATGACCAGTGAGTTTATGCAACATTGACCCAGATAAGTGCGACAACAATTTAACAAGTCAGTTAACTCATTGTGACACTTCACTAGGTCATCATTTCGTCAACCCACTGGTCACCGTTGTGGCAACTTGCTTTTCACCATTGTGACAATTCACTGAAATTTTTTGAATGGAGTAAGCAACAACTGAAAATGGGAGTGTAAATAAAATTACCTCTGCTAAGTGAATACCTCTTCTCTTCATTCTCTAACTATCCCAAATCGTTAGAAACCCTCAAACAACATCCCACAAATTTGTTAGCACGAGCAAAACTAATGCATACAAATTGTAAAAAATGCAAATAATTTGTAAAAAATCTAGTAAATGTACCTTTGCAAATAGTAACCCTCTCTACAAAATGGTAACCCTTCGCGCCTACAGTAACCTTATCATTGATTGATCCTACTTCGAAAAATTTAGAGAGAATTTTGTCTATCTCTCTCGGAAAAGGACTTGGTAGATGGATCTTTTCGTGTATTCTCTATCTCTCTTAGAAAAGGACTCGGTAGGGGACTCGATGGGAGAGAAAAGGACTTGGGAGGGAAAGACTCAACGGGACGATGATATTCTGAAAACAGTCTGCAAAATGAAGCCAGGGTACAATGAAGATTGTTGAAGTAGTTGAATTTCTGGACGAGTTGAAAAATTAAATGGCGCGTTCGCAGAGAGGGATCGATGAAAAAAGTGGGAAGGTATTTATCTCGCCATGCATGATCATTTGCAAAAATCTGTCGACTTGTACGGGTCCATAAATTTGGAATTCAAAATTCAATATTTGTTCACCGCTTGTAAACGCAGACATTGAAGCGCTCTGCGACTGGTAAAGGAGTTGTCTTGTCGAGGAGTTGGCACCGCATGGTGGCAAACAAAACTGTGGGAATTACGGTGATGACAACGGTGGAGGGGACTGGGACATCGATGGAGAAAAGTCTGTTTAACAATGGAGAAAAGTTTCTTTGGTTCACGGGGCCCACTTCTATTGACCCGTTAGCCTACTCCCATTCCTAGTCATCATCCGTTAATGTTGTAGGTGTGTTTTTAAAATAAAACCATATATATAAAGCAATGGATGGATGGATAATATACCAGGTGGTGTATGGGAGAGATTTAACTTGTGTAAAATATTTTATAATA
>APFE031526497.1:233189-322167 GCA_000404065.3 Pinus taeda | reverse complement strand
ACTATTTGCTAGATTCAACCAAAGATATCACCTAAAGTTAAAGAGGTGACAACATATCAGTTAATCAATTATTACATAAACTCTCATATTATGTTCCTCTACTGAATTTTACTTGGACCTCAAAAATGTACAATAGTTGTCACATTCATCTATCTAAAATCATGTCATAAAAACCCTTAACACAAAATAACTCTACTCATGTATAATGGAAACATGTAGAGTCGATCATGAGTAATCTAGCTCCTTGGCACAAGTATTAATGGCTAATTACCATGATTCCACCACATGATTTAATAAATTCAACAGTAAGAAGTAAACATAAAGGTAAGAAACCACATATAGTACATCCCATTAAAGTGTATCCAACTAGAATAGAAGAAGAACACCACTTGGAAAACAGAGCACCACCACCCAACCATGAATCACCTTCGGTTCCCCTCGAGTTGAGGTTCTTGCAATGGATCAACTGCCTCCAATTGATCTATTCAATGGGTATTTAGTACCCTCTTTCATGATATAGTTTCCTTTATTGGTATCCTACTTTTAGGTGGATGTTTTATCCAATTTCCAATGCCTTTCTTAGAAAATCTCACCTTTCTCTCCCCCAAGGCTTTTCCTCATAAAAGCTTGCCTTTATCTCTCGCACACCTTTTATTTTTTTTCCCTATGGACATTGATCTCCAATCCATCCAGCTTATCTAGAATCACATCTAGAAGTTATATCATGAAATATTTATCCTATCCCATTCCTTAATGGGATTTGGCAAGAATCTCATCTCTTGGTGTCTCGCTTTTCCAAGTAATCAATTTATTAATTATTTAATAATGTAATTTATTTTCATATTACACATCATACCTATCTTTCCTCATATTAGGTTTGTAATAGTTTGAAACAAAAGGGAGGGGTGTTACATACTCCCCCTCTTAAATTTACACCATCCTCAGTGTTACTGCATCTTACAATGTTATGTCCTCGTTCACAAGTAGTTATCTTCTGAATCCACATATTTTATGGCCTTTCCATATGATGCAAATATATATATATATATATATAGATATTATATGATATATATATATATATATATATATATATAATATATATATATATATATATATATATATATATAATTATAGTATATATTATCAGTGACAAGGAGTTGCACACCTCCTTCCCCTTCGTTACGTAACATTTGATTTCAATCAAACCATGTGAGAGATTTTAGATGGCATAAACTACTATGATTTACCAAACAATATCATGATTTGATAATATATATATATATTATAATACTTCTATTTGAATGAATATGACCTATATTTCCCATCATTTATTGTGGTTGAAGAAATGCATGTTCTTCCCCTGCATTCTTCCAAGCCTTTATGTTCTTTCCGAACACTTGCTTCCTACAATTTCTCTGCATATAACAAGTCAACCAACATATTTTCCAAATCAATATGTATAAAATATCATATCAGGTTAGCTCACACATTACCATCATATTCATATGTATCCATTAGAACCATAATCACATGCATACAAAACTGTAAATAAGCCACGGTTACTTATCCTTGAATAATCTTTTAGTTTCCTTCTTCTGTGCACACTCCCGCTTGGTTTCCATGCCATACAACCACCCAATATCTTTGTGCATACCTGGACATATTGTGTATTTGTTACAGATCCATTTGGGCACATCAAATCCCAACATTCAGGTAAGTGATTTAGGACTCATCAAACCCTAAAATCAATTGTTTCATGCCCTAAAAAATTCAACCCTTTGAATGCCTCCTTCCCAGATAATTTCATGACTTGAGGACATCCAGAAATTGCCTCTCGAGGGACCAACGCAGGTAAGGCCTTATGAAGGTAATTTGTAGAGTAGCTAAGTCCACTGCCAGGGTGCTCTGTAGAGTACTTAGGCTTCCTTTCACCTGCGATGTGTGAGAATGATCGAAATTCACATAGGGTTTGGGAATATTCTTATATTGTGGAGTCATCAAGAAGTTTCCCTGTCTGATCAACTCCTATGAGCTTGAAAACAGATGAGGAATGAGTTAAGGATCATCCAATCCTCTCATCCCTTCCTTCATGGAACTAATTCTAATTATGGAAGGCCATTCTGTGTCACCATTAATGACAAAACGTCCTTCATCTTCCTATAAATTGACCACTCATCTAAGTGATCAGGGGCTAGATTATGTTGAATTGTAAGGAGATAATGCTTCTATGAGACTTGACTTTGGAGCAAATGATGTGATGCCACAAGCTTTTCTTGCTTTTGATGTGATGTGGATGGGATCCAAGCTAGAGGAATGACTTTGAATCAGAGACTAATGGTTGTAATTCCTTCTTATATCTTATAAAGCTTTTGAACCTTTTTCCATATGACGTGTTCTTTCATAATGCTTATATGTATGAATTTCTTCTAATTCCTTTCATTTATATTCAATGGATCATATGCTTTGATCATTTTTCATCTTTTATTGTGTTGACAGGGTACATTTCAAGCTGTTTAAGTATGGGAAGGAGCGATGGAATCGATACAAGGGAGACAAGAGGAAATCAGAACTACAGGTAGGACTTCTATCCTCTCTTCTTATCTATTTCTTATAAGGAAAGTCTAAAACACTTTAAACTATTTTTCTAGGCACAACTACTTGTCTAGTGAATTAGTATTTATCTATAGATGCTAAATTATCCAAAACAAATTGGTGACTTTGTTGGGGATGAATCCTCTTTCCTAGTACCTTATCCTCCTCCTAAGACATCCTTGCAGACTCTATTTGTGTCCATAGATTGTAATTCAACTATTTACATTGAAAAATTGGTCAAAACTGTGTCAAATTGCCTCTTGAAATGGCTTATTGTCACGAGCGCAGGCTTGTGAGGGACATAGTGCATTTCAGAGCATCCCTGGCTTAGCGATAGTGCTCTAAAGCATACTGTCTCCCACTCTGGGCTATGGTGATCCTCCTAGGATCAGTTTCCCATCTTTGGAAAGAATTTTTACCAAATTTTCTTTATTGGATTGTTTGTTGATTCATCAATGAATGTTAGGTCTCTGAAAATGAGTTTTTATCTCCTGGTCTAGCCCAGCTTTGATTGGATTGATTAATGTTTCTTCATGTTTTCTTTGTCATTATCGATAAATAGTCAAAGTTAGGATACAATTGATTAATCATTCATTTGAAAGAAAGTGTCATAAATTCTTCCCTTCGAATTTGAACTGTCATAAAAGTCTTCATTCATATGAAAGATTGATTGATTGTATGTGCATATTTCCTTTTTATTCACATTCACATTAAGGGAATTGAAAAGAAATACTTGCATGTTGAATTGAAAAAGTTTGTGTGTGCTGATGGGAATAGTGTAGGGAAATTTCATTTAGATTGTGCTATTTTCTCTTTGATCAAAGGAAATCTGATTGCTCTATCCCTAAGCAGCTAGGATTTTCATCGTTAAATTGAATGGAAAGAATGCTCATCATGATAGTTGAATTCCTAGGAATTTCAGAATACATCATGTGCTGAAATTGAAAGACAAATTCCTAAGCAAGATCAACTTAAAATAAACATCAATTTACCTAATGGAGCATTTTCATTAATAAGAACATTTAGTGGTTCTAGGCTAGAGACATTCCGGCATCATAAAACAATGCAGTTGTTGCTAAATTGTTTGCAATACATCCCGAGTGTGATACCTCATTCCACGTACATGAGTACATCGTAGCTCGTCCACGTACCTTCGGGTATATAGGCTAGTGTTACAGTACGTAAAGTATATGGGAATCCTCTCACTGTGAATTTTTGCATTAGACAGTGCTTATACAAACTAGGCCTCCACATACCTTCAGGTATATATGGTAGGACAACTCTAGGCTGTTATCCATCCTTAAGTAATTGAGTCGGTCGATTTGTAAACTTTGATACACCGAACACAACATTCGGGGAGATCGCCTTCCCGTACTTCTTGATTCGCCAGGAGGTATTCTGTAATTCACAGTTGCTTGGTAAACCTTTTGCCTAGTATACCCTATTTTATTTATTTATTTTTTTATCATAAAACTAATCAACAATCGTGGAGGAACATCAACCCATACCTCGTCGTTCATGGAGAAAAGCAAGCAAACCACCTTTGCCTTTCGAAGCAACACCAATTTGAGAAAAGTGGTCTCGCTTAACTGAGTCTGGTACATCAAGAACTCCTAGTTATTCATCTGAGTTAACTGAATCATCTATTTCGGTAAGTACAGAGACTCAAGTTACTCCAACTATTTCTGGCCCATCTATTTCTGAAGAAGAAGTTTCACAATTACCTAAGGACATTAGCACTGATCCTAGTGAAACAATAACCGAGGTTGTTCAACAACAAGTTGATCCTCAACTTGAAGTTTCTCAACAAGAAAGTACTTCTGAACCTGAATTAATTCAAACAGAAGTTAATCCAAAATCTATCCCAGTTCAAACAGAAGTTACATCTGAAACTAAAGTCATTCAGAAACCTTTTTCTGAAACTGTTTTTCATTTACCCAAACATCTGGACTTCGAATTTGAACATTCAGAATTTGTTACTTTACCAAAAGACGATCAACTTGTTACCCTTCAGACATTAATAAATATTGAAACTTCAACTTCACCAACGCCAGAAATCTTTTATGGAACTGATGGTGAAGTTATCCCGCTAGGTTTAATTTCTATAGAGGAGGAATTGGAAGAAGATTCCACACCTGGAACCCTATTTTAGTTTGAAACCGGGCTTTATCTTTACCCTAATACTCTTGATTTTTTTGCTTCATTTGATCCTGCTTCTTTTCAAGTACCCGTCGATTCTTTAGGACAACTTTTGGGTCTGCTAACTATGGCTGAACAACCGTCAACATCTCAGATTGTATCATCTGATGTAGCTGTAGCAGAATCTTATGTTGTAACCTCTTTGATGTTTTCTTCCACACCTGAGTCACACTTGTATGGTGAATCATCCATCTCGGTTGGTTACCAATCATTATCTAGAACCCACTCAGGGGTTGCTTCTACACCATGGTCATCACCCATGTCCTCAATTGGAATTTTACCTGGTTCTTCTCTAATGGGAACTCAACAGTTTGATCATGCATATCAGTATCAAGTTGGGAAATCTGGTCAACAAAGACCTATGTACCCATTAAATAATGGATTTCCACCATATGGAGAGAAATATGCTTATTCACTATATCCTCCTTATTCCCGAGGACTACCATATGATAATATCTCACATTATTCAGGTCAATCTGGAATTCGAGTTTGTCAATGGTAGCCAACAATGCCAGTTCAACCGAGGCTTGTGTATCCAACACAACCAATGAAAACTATGTCAGTTATTCCTACTACACCTATTGTTACTACTGTACCACAGTTACAAGTTCAAACTGTTGTATCTCAACCAGTACAAACTGATCCTTCTACCTTGCAACCGCAAGTTTCAAGTTCCTCAAGTTGTTGTACAACAACCACTTGTTTCTGGAGTTTAGCAACAACCTTATGTTAGTAAACCCTTATCTAGACTGACTTGGGCTTACACTGGTATAGTTTATTCATAACCTGGCCAACCTTTCATTGATGGACAATAACAACCGTTAAATCAAAAATATTTGTGACAACAACAATAATAGCTGATTCAACAAGCGTGGCAGCCTCAATTTCAACAACCCCAATTCCAGCAATTCCAACTTTAGTTTGGACTTGTTCTACAGGCTCAACCTGGTTTTGGTCAATCTGAAGCTTACCAGGGTCTTGGTCAACAAGGCTTTGCAGGTTGTGGACAACCACACATTCAACCTGGTTATCAACAACCACCTTATAATGGTTTTGTTCAACAACCTTACCAAGGTTACCAAATGCAGATGCCCTATGTCGGTATGCAAAGACCTATTGCTCACGAAATTCCATTATATCCTGGGTATGCTCAACCTGACTTGAATTAACAGTTGTCATTTGTAGCAACTTTAGAATTACCAGATTTAAATTGGCTCACTAATGATCCAATCTTATATGCACTGTGGTGGCCGATAATTTTGCATAAGTTACCATCTGACATTCCAAAATTTAACCAAAATCCTAGAGAGGATCCATCAAATCATGTCATGACCTTTCATTTGTGGTGTTCATCAAATTCCTTAAATGATGATTCGGTCAGGCTTTGTCTTTTCCAAAGAACACTCAATGGTCGAGCTGCTAAATGATACATTGAATTACCAAGAGCTTCCTACAATAATTTCACCACTTTAGCCACTACATTTTTGACCCATTTATAGTTACCTATCAGATACAAGACTGGAATGGAACTCCTAACCAACTTTAAATAGACTATTTCTACCCATATATCATATCATATTCATGAGTGGCGGCGTCTTCATCAAATGGTTAAGATATATGTTCATGATCAGCTTTTAGCTGAGTGGTTCATAAAATCCTTGTTGCCATCAATCACCGAGGATGTGGCAAAAGGTGGTGTTGTCACAAAAGAGCAAGTGATTTCTCGTGCCCAATACTTGGATTTGATTTACACATAATCCAACATGTTTTATGATAAAATTCCCAATGCGCCTTGACCAGCTTTCATTGTTCCCCCTCCTCCACAATCGAGTAAGGACTCTCATGCCGACAATGGTGTGATCGGTTCTTCAAGCATGCAAATAGCAGGAAGACCATCTGATCAAACTATTACTATTTCCAATCAAACTACCAATGCATTAGAAAATACTCTTGCCTCCGAGATTAATGATGTGTCATCTAAAAAAGCCAAAAATCCAAAGCAACTAGGGAGCAAGAAAGAGGGGAAGAATAAAAAGAAACAAGAAAATTCCCCTCTAGAGAAATCACCTGATTCCTCTACCTCGACAAGGAAACCTCGTTACCCATGTTTGATATGTAATGATGAGAATTTTACAAGAGATTGTCCACACCGCTCTGAGTTCTCTAAACTTTTAAAGACTTAAAACACATCAGCAGTGTTGACTGGTTCATTTTCAACCTCGGAGACACATTTGGTTGCAACAGATCATGCTTCCACATCCCAAGTACTCATGTTATCCATCACAAAGCCACAAAAAAATGTTTTGGTGTCAATGAGAAACAAAGATTGTGGCAATCTTTCATCATCATCGAATAATCAGGCCATTCATCAACCTAATCCTTCGACTTCAACTTCATTTGAAGTTGTTCCACCCATTGTACCTGAATTAACAATAAAACCACCAAAGGGAGTTGTGCACAAATCGACATTCAACCCTCGGGCTCGAGCAACTCAAAATTATAACATAGTGGAAGATCTTTCTCAATCACCTTCTGCTATGTCAACACTCGAGTTGTTGCAAAATTGTCCCTCCCAGAAGCATGCTTTACTATCAACGATAGGCGGAATAGATCCTACAGATTCAAATCTTGTGTTTTTTCACCATGTGGGATATACACCACAGTTACTGGTGCATTTAGCTTTCCTAATTCAAGTAAAAGCTCTCAATAAGAATTTTCATCGAACTATTATTGATGAGGGGGCATCTACTTGCATTATGTCCATGAGCTGCTGGAAAACACTTGGATCACCGCTGTTGTCATGATCACCAACCACATTGAAAGATTTTAATGGAAGAACATATACTCCATGTGGGATTTTGAGTAACCTGCAAATCAAACTGGGGGGAAAAATAGTTACTATTGAATTTGAGGTAGTTCGCGGACCCCTCAATTATAAAATTTTACTAGGAAGGCCTTGGGTATATGTTATGGTTGCTGTGGTTTCCACATATTTTCGTACTATTTCATTCCCTTTTAAGGGAGGAATCAGAGTCATCGATCAGCTAGCCTGTTTTGCCAATATTTCATAGGCTATGGGAATCCTTCCATTGGTACACGAACCCCCACTGTCACTTCAAAGTGTTGGAGTAGGTCTCTTTAAAGATCCTTCTCTAATGGGTACTTTTACCCTACCATCACCATCTTATTTGGAAGAAGTGGCAAGAGTAGAGACTTGCAACATGATTTCCTCCACCTCATATGACTTAAGAAGGATTTCCAACAAAGTTGAAGTTGATACTAAAATTGAGGTGATGTTGTTAAGCCCCATTGAATCATCATATCAATCAATCTTTTGGGCTTGTGTGGAAAACCCAAATCCACACTCAACAATCATATGGGTAGATAGATCGTTAGAATATGGTACTTCTTCAAATTCCTTTTCATGTATACATTCTACAAATGAAGAAATCATCCAATAAACGATGATAGGAGAGGAACCATGGGAAGATTGTCATCATCATTCCCATCTTCCCAATGGCATCGAAGATTATTCAAATGAACTAAAACACCAATTAGTCGTTGATTTCCTATCAAGTTCAATTTTCGTAGACACAATCAAATCTGAGCGAAATCTATCAAATATTGAAGAAATGATTTCTATTAATATTTCGACCAAGCCTAATATTGTAGAGAACATTCCTGTCGACAAATCTTGTTCTGCATTGGAACTTGACAATTACCATGCTCTTTTTCATGAATTTAGAGATTTTTTTGCATGGTCTTACAAGGAGATGTCAGGAATTGACTCTAATATTGTTGAACACGAAATAAAAATGTACCTTGATGTCAAGCTAGTTCGACAACGGCTTTGACCTATTCATCCAAAGAAAGCTACTGCAATTAAAGTAGAAGTTGAAAATATATTGCGAGCTTGTTTAATTTACCCTATTCCTCTTACAATCTGGGTTTCTAATATTGTTCCTGTCATGAAGAAACAAGGAATAATACGAGTGTGCGTCAATTATAAGGATGTAAATTAGGCATGTCCAAAGGACAATTATACTACACCTTTTATCGACCAGATTATTGATGAATGTGCTGGATGCGAAATATTCTCATTTATGGATGGATTTTCCACCTATAATCAAATCAATATATGCCCATAAGACTAGTCGAAAACAACTTTTATTTGTCTATGGGGCATATTTTCCTAACTACCATTCGGTTTGAAGAATGCTAGGGCCACATTTCAGAGGGATATGAATTATGCCTTCCATGACATCAAGCACATTGTTCAACCTTACCTCGACAATTTACCTGCTCATTCACGAAAGCGGACTGGTCACCCGCAACATCTAAGAGCAATTTTCCTATGGTGTCAACACTACAAAATTCGACTCAATCCACACAAATGTGTGTTTTGTGTTGGTTCTAGTCACTTGCTTGGATTTGTACTGTCTTGAGAAGGGATTCGATTGGATCCTTCAAAGGTTTAGACAATTCTGGATTTGCCTCCACCTTCAAATCTTTTACAATTACAGAGACTCTAAGGGAAATCCAACTTTCTGAGGAGGTTCATTCCTAATTACACTGAAATGGCTAACGGTTTTACACGTCTTTTGAAAAAGGAGATACCCTTTCATTGGGATTAGGTTGCCTAAACTTCCTTTGACACTCTTAAAGATACCCTTATTAGAGGTTCATTAATATATTCTCCAAATTACCAAAATGACTATTAATTGTATCTCGTCCCTGCAGATACAAACATTGGCATGGATTTAGTCCAGGAAGAAAATGGGATTGAACATCCTATTTATTACTTTAGTCATAATCTCAACGATACAGAAGGTAAGTACTCTTATGTTGAAAAACTAGCTTTGGCAGTTGTGCAACCTATTCAAAGATTTCGCCACTATATCCTGTTATGGAAAACAACTGTCATTTCGGATTGCAACCCTATGACATACATTCTATCACGTCAAGTACTAGGGGGCAAATATTTGAAATTGATAGTTTTTTTACAGGAATTTGATTTAGAATTCATCAAGTCTAAGTAAAGGAAATCTCTAATTTTCGCTGAGTACTATGTGACCTTCCCTTAACCTCCATCGAATCAACATCCAAACCATCAATTTTGGATGAGTCTCTATTTCTAATTTCATCATCTGATGCTCGGTTTGGAGATGTACTGATTTATCTCCAAACCCAAACTTTCTAGCAAGATACCTCTCACTCGCAATAGTGACATATTCATTACCAAGCCAAAGATTATCTGATCATTGGCGACACACTTTACTGTCATGGTATTGATACGATTTTACGGAGGTGCCTCACCCATGAGGAGGCTAATAAAGCATTGAATGATTTCCATTTAGGTGCTTGTGGTGAAAACTTATCTGGATATGCAACTGCACAAAGGATTCTTCCTGCTGGTTACTTCTGGCCAACTATATTCGAAGATTGTATTATTGATATCAGAAGAAATCATGCATACTAGATATATGACCGAAAAACCAAATTACCACCTAAACCATTGCATCCAGTCATTGCTATTGGCCCATTCACCAAATGAGGCATTGAATTTATGACATGTAACCCCACCTCGGCCGGGGGGCATGGGTATATTATAGTCGTCATTGAATATTTTACCAAATGGGCCGAGTCGATGCCAACATTGAACAACAGTGGCAAAAATGCTGCTCTTTTCTTTTTTAACCATGTGGTTGCTCGGTTTGGTGTACCACAAGCCATAGCTACAGAACATAGGTTGCATTTTCGCAATTACATGATGGCTAAGTTGATTGCTAAGTTAGGACTGTCACATGATAGTTCTACCCCATATTACCTGCAAGTGAATGGACAAGTTGAGGCCATCAAGAAGGTCCCGAAGTGGATGTCACAAAGAATGATAGGGGTTCATAAAAGAAACTGACACTTAATCCTGTACTCTGCCTTGTGGGCATATCAAACCTCGGTGAGAAATGCAATTGGATTTACACCCTTTCAGTTGGTGTATGGCTTGGAAGCAATCTTACTGATACAATGAAAAATTTCATTTCTCAAACTCGTAATTGACCTGTTACCTAACACTTCGGAAGAGGAAGGGTGTTTCTTGGAATTAATCCAACTGGATGAAACCTGTCGTGATGCCGCATTAGCTAACGAAGGGCATAAGAAATGTATTAAGGTGCATTATGGTAGAAATGTCAAGCCTCATATCTTCTCAGAAGGAGACCTGGTCTTGCTTTACGATCAGGAAGTTGATAAACTTGGAGCAGGGAAATTCGAACCAATGTGGATGGGTCCTTATGTTGTCAAGTGTGTTTTGGCGAAAGGAGCCTATGAGTTAGTATATTATGATGGGATTCCATTGTCGTAGCCCCGAAACGGACTATACCTTAAACGTTAGTATGCTTGATTGAGTGTAGTAAACCTCACTGTATATATGCTTTCATTACATGTGTGTGTGTGTCTTTTAGAGATTTTTATCTGGTTAGTAATCTGCTTTGCATTTGTTGTAGATGTCGAAGTCTTCAGAACCTTTTGTTGGTTACGCTGATGGTGCTAGTCGTAGTATGCAAAATTTGTCTTCTACAGCATGGGATATTTTTTCTCCATGTGGCGAGTTAGTGAGTTTTTAAGGGATTTGTATTATTTGATCGATTAATAATATCACTAAGTATAGTGCTTTGATTGAACTACTCTCTGATGCCATTTCACTTGGCATTCGCCAAATCATCATTAGGCTTGACTCTCAACTCGTTGTACTACAATTAAAAAACATTTATACTGTCCAAAATCCAACAATTTTTCGTATGTTCCTTAGAGTTGTATTTTGGAAAGACGTTTTTAACACATTCAATATCAACATATTTCCATAAATCTTAACACATTAGCTAATTCTTTAGTGAATTATGTGTTAAATATACATTTGCAACATATGTAAAATTAATATTTTCAATTCACATCATCAGTTGAATAGGATCGCATATAACTATAAAAAACTCTGAAAGTAGAATAATAGGTGTTTTAAACATTTTTACAAAATTTGTGCCTAAGACACATTTGGTCATCTGACCCAAAAAATAAAAAATGCATACAAAATATCCTAAGTATATCTAGTGGTGTTCATGGTAATAGGTCACAACCTATGTTATCATGCGCAAAAGCCTAGCCCAACGGTTAGGAACAACAATAGTGTTGCGCTGCAGCTTCATAGGTAACTCCTCGATCTGGATATCTAAAATACGAAGGGTTAATCCATCTATGTGATCCTACAACTTTGCTAAGGTCTCAGCCAAATACAAGTCCTAGAGAATTGTTCTCCCAATATTTCTCTGTGCTGGCCCACTTGCAACCTGTTAGCGTACTACAGGTCGAACAATACCCACATCTATATGCATAAGAGTAATTTTTGTTTAGTCTTGGAAACATTAAAAAAACACAAAAAGGATGTAGAAACTTGAAAAATAAAAAAACACTTTGGTCAAACAACTTACCCATAGCACCCCATTATGCTCCAATTGGTAAAATCAAATCTGGATCTCCATGATAATCTATCCCTGAGTATGGATGCTTCTCGATAATGACATGTTGTCGCTCAAGCCAGTTGAAAAGTGCAAGGGAGAAAATGAGTGTTCACTTACCAGCATGTCGAGCCATCAATTCGACCCACCTCTGCATGCATGGATCTTTAGGACTATCCATGCCCGGTGATACATGCTGTGGTTGCATCAATCGGATTTTGTCTAAGGAAAAAGCAATAAATATTGAAAATAGCAAAAATTCTTCATCTTATCGCTTTTCACCTTAGTCAGTTGTTCTTTCAGCAATGAAAGTACAACCTCACACCAGTTGAAAACTTTTGGCTCTAGACACTCCAGTGCATACTACATATAAGATTTGTTTGCCAGATGTAGTGTCACACTGCCAGCCAATTTTTCAAGCATAAAGAGGATCGTTCTTAAAGGAAAATCACTCACATCTTAGATGTTTATTTTCCCATTCCTGCTAAGTTGTGTACCTGGCCAACAAAACTGTTTGATGTAATCTCTCACCGATTCACCTCCACGGGAAAATCCAGAAAGTGAGATGGGGGCACCTCACCTCAACAATCCAGTAAGAAAGTAAATATACAGAATAGTAATAGGGACCATCTTGTCCCTAATATAAAATTTCTGATCTATCAGATCCCATGCACGAACAAGGAACCGCAATAGTTCTATTTTTTGCCTCATTTCGGACAACTTAAAGTATTTGAGTAACTCACAATTCCTGAGGGCCTCAACTGTACCTGAGCTATTTAGGGCAACCATGTCTTGTTCTTCATGCTCTCTTTCTCACCATTTAATTGTCATTTTGATCCAATGAAAGCCTGAAACACGATCATAAGCTAAATTAGGATCCATTCCATGCAAAAAAACAGGGCAAATTTTGGATCAAATAGCTAAAACCAACTTGGGAAATGCACTTAGCGCAGCCTAGACACAGATAAAGTGCACTATAGAGCATCTAACCTTCTATCTGGGTGCTCTTCAGTGCAGGTTTCGATGTGAAAGCCTATGTTGATTCCAAGGCAAAAAAATGAAACCCCAGGGGCCCCAGAAAAACCTAAAACTTACATGAAATGACAAAAGAATAGGTTGAAAAGAAATAAGAGAGGTTTAGTTCCAACCTGGTCTGGACGGCTTGAGAAATGGTCCGTAGAATCTTTCGCAATCAACCAGTGAAGTTTGAGGTAAAAACTGAGCACAGAGCACAAAACTGAATGGTAAGTTCCAAATGGTAAAAATGATATGGTAAAAAATTATTTTATGTTTATTTCATGTTAATTAATCAATTAAACAATAGTATTTGCCTATTTTTTCCTATAAAATAGATATTTTTAATCCATTTGGTGATGTTTTGAGCAGGTTTACAACTGATTTGCAAAATTCAATGTGCTCGATTGTAAGTTGTACTTATGACCACAAAGCACACTTTTATCTCTTTTTCGAGCTTTGTTAAAACAAAAAAGGAACCCCCTTGGAGTCCTCTTTAAGCTCTTTTCAGACTCTCTAAACATGAAAATATTGCAGAGCGCTTGTCCTTTCCAGCTCGTTAACGGATTGGAAACAATATCGCTCTTGTATTATTTTATGCTTTTTCGGAGTTGAGATATTAATTTACGAAAAAGAACTTGTGGAGTTTTCTTTTTGTCCCTTTTAAAACTCTCTAAACATGAAAAGGACCGAGTTATCTTTGTTGTTAAACTCGTTAAAAACATCAAATAGTGACAAACTTGTCCATCTAGACAAGACCAAGTTTCACCTTCGTTGGACTCATTAAAACATCAAATATTGATGGATTCGCCCGAAGGGTGAAATTATACAACAAGCATATTTTATCCTCCTCAATCTTGATAAAAATAAAGAGCTACTAGTCAGCAATGACTAGAGAAAATGGAAAAAGGGGAAACCACTTGATGGTAGCGGGTCGCTTTTGAACATGACACTTTCACTCCCTCACCGTGACTATCTAGGTTGGGTTATTAGCTTGATGGTTATGACACCTTTGGTCTATCATGCCATTCATTGCTTTGTTTTGGGTCAATGCTACAAATTCACTTTAGTGTTGCCGACATGTTCAAGAGAAGTCATTCAGCCAAAATCCCTCTTTTGCAATACCATAAACCTTCATTTTCATGACTGTCCTTCCTGAACTCTATGTCGTCTATTAAATTCCATCAATAAAATCACTACACTTGTTTCATTTCATTAATGTGGGAAACATCAAGGCCCTCTTGCAATGATTCGCTTCTTGTCGACATCAGCTCATTATCCAAGAAGTTGACCTAGAAACACCCATTCAGTACCTTGAGGCTTGCATACATCAATAGCAGGTTTCTTGCTTTCGGCGATAGACATACATCAATGGCCTTTGACCAAAAGAATTTGTATGGTATTCGACATCAAATCATCCATTCACACCATGCAAAATGTACTGCAGTATCTTGAGGATCATTTTTTTTTATCGGTGATTTCTCTCGCATCTATTAAGAACATAAATCATCAGTTAGTAATCAGATAGTGTCTTCCCATGTTTGAATTCATATCACATATTCACATGGTTAGACTCATACTTGAGTGAACGGTTGAACTATATTAAAGGCCCCATATCTAGTTTCATCCATCCGGGCTATGATATTAGGAGTACTAAATCATATGTACAATGGCTTTACATTGATAGTCATTCCAGTCATGGGTCTATATCTGTAGAAAATTGTTTATGTACATGTAATGGAAGTTTGTAAGCTGAGCATGGGAATGCCTTCCCTTAGCTATTCATGTAAAATCAAATATCATGATATATGTATTATAATTGATGCAGGTCACCTTCCACTTCAATACCTCCTCATCACATCGTAAAGCATTTCATTCGACATTGGCATTTTTCTGACTTCATGCTTTAGGGGCCAACTGTTACAGATCCATTTGGGAACATCAAATACAAACATTCAGATCAGTGATTTATGACTCATCAAACCCTAAAATCAGTTGTTTCTTGCCCTAAACAAGCCAACCCTTTGAATGCCTCCTTCCTAGACAATTTCATGACTTGAAGACATCCAGAAATTGCCTCTAAAGACAACACAAGTAAGCCCTTATGAAGGTGCACTACAGAGCAGCTAAGTCCATTGCTAGGGTGCTCTGCAAAGCACTTAGGATTCCTTTCACCTGCGTTGGGAGAGAATGAGTGAAATTCACATAGGGTTTGGGAATATTCTTGTCTTGTGGAGTCATCTAGAAGTTTCCTTATCTCATCAAATCCTATGAGATCGAAAATGGATGAGGAATGAGTTAAGGATCATCCTATCATCTCATCTCTTCCTCCATGGAACTAATTCTAAGTATGGAAGGCCATTCAATGTCACCATTTATGACAAAACCTCCTTCATCTTCCTATAAATTGACCACTCTTCTAAGTGATCAGGGGTTGGATTATGTTAAATTGTAAGGAGATAATGCTGCTATTAGACTTGACTTTGGAGCAAATGATGTGATGCCACAAGCTTGTCTTACTTTTGATGTGATGTGGATGGGATCCAAGCTGGAGGAGTGACTTTGAATCAGACATTGATGGTTGTAATTCCTTCTTCTATATAATTAAGTGTTTGAACCTTTTTCCATATGATGTGTTCTTTCATAATGCTTATATGTATGAATTTCTTCTCATTACTTTCATTTATATTTAATGGATTGTATGCTTTGATCGATTTTCATCTTCTGTTGTGTTGACAGGGTAATTTTCAAGCAGTTTAAGTATGGGAAGGAGCGACAGAATCGATACAAGGGAGAGGAGAGGAAATCGGAACTACATGTATGCCTTCTATCCTCTCTTCTTATTTATTGCTTATAGGGAAAGTGTAAAACACTTTAAACTATTGTTCTAGGCACAACTACTTGTCTAGTGAATTAGTATTTATCCGTAGATGCTAAATTATCCAAAACAGTATTACACCCACACAACTATATTTTTCATATACCATCTTGCAATACCTGCATTCATATTGGTACCATATGTATTGCTTGTATATAATACCATCTGTACCGCTGGTACACTATACCAATGTCCATAGAATCACCTGCATGACATATATTTCATCCACACGTTTCCAACCATGTTAGTATTATGCCTAAATTCCTTCATTTATTTATTTGACCTTGAGGTAAGTGGAACAAAATGTGCTCATTTTATTTCTAGGAAAATAAGGAATTTCATGGACATGTTACATTTCTACAAATCATTTTCCCGAGTCATGTGGTTGCAACACAATATCAACACAATAATATCATAAAAGTAATTTAACTTCATCATACCCATAACTTTTAGTTTTGGGATTAAATATGTCACATGTACAAGTTTTTAACAATAATGGAATATACCTTTCACTTAATTATAAGGAAGACTGTTAACTATGATACTCATTCCATCATAGATATTTGAAGTCTAATAACCATCTTAGCTTGTCTTTAATCAAGAACAAATTTGGTTGTTTCTTAACAATTATTCCACACTTAAATAAATCATGTCATATGATTTACTATGGCTCTTTTTGTACTTCTTCCAACACCTCGTTGGTTATGATGAATTTCCATTGGACAAATAGTATGCACATGCATACATCTCCCATATATGAGTTATAAATGAAATATATAATATTCACATCTTCACACCCCTTAAATTCTTATGCAAGGGTGTGACCCTAGGGTATTTACATGTTAACACCTCCTTTTAACATTAAATCACCCTTAAGAACAAGAGATTAGTTATCCTCTCTTATATTACTTAATAAATGTGTTATTTTACTACTAACATTAGTTCTTTAGATCCTTATGAGTGGTAATTATGAAAAACCTCTTTTGCTTTACCAAATATGTGCTTACTAATTTAGAGTCATGTCCCAAATGTAGTGGATAAAAACATGTTGCTTGCAATTGGTCTAAAGAAATAAGCCCCACTATATGTACTATGCTTATATATAGAGAAGAAGCACATAGTTTATTTTACTCTTAATACTTCTCACAAGAAGTACATTTGTCAGATCTCAATTCATTTTTTTTACAAATTGGAAAGGTTCATGTTTGTGAGATGTTACCCCTAGAACTTCATCTGTATTTGCACAAATATGTATATTAAGCTACACTTTAAGTTGAAACTTTCTAGACATTAGTATTGAAGCTTAGATTGTATTTCTTATATCAGCCAAGAAGCTTGAGAAATCTGCTTCTAGGTTTTCATTGTGTATGTACACGAGATGTAATTTTAGTGTCAATCCATTGAACTTTATATCATTATTAATGCATCATGTTCTTTTTAACATTTATAGAGTATGTTGTATTACATATATGCACATACTTCACAATCTCATTCCTAGTTTAGGTTAGATTTGCATGTATTTTATGCCTCTTGCTTTACTCAACTAGAATCCCACATGTTCTAACCTATGCATGTTAAATTAACTATGCATAATTTTCTGATAAGGTTTTGTTTCCTCCATTAAAGTGTAATTGTAATATTTTCTTATTAAAATGATTTATCCATTGGCAAACCATATCCAAGGCAAATTATATCATTACCTACATGTGCATTGAACAACAACTTTAAGGTATTTAGTGTTATATTACATAAAATACTTGTCTTTCACATCTCCTATCCCTTCTCAGGATATTTTAAGCATAACTAAATTTCATTAAGTTATGTTCTTAATTAGAAAACATACAACTCATAATTTGATTTGGGATATGGGTAGAATAAGGTCATGACTTATTATTGATTCACCTTAATGAGTTTGTATGTTATTAAATCCTTCCCTTGTATAGAAAACATGCAATCTCAGATTAAATCCACCAATTCCTATTACTTATTAATCAATTTTGTTTCATTCCAATATAGTTTTCTAGGGATTCTCTCATCCCTATGCCCTCTAACTATCTAATACTAGAATATTTATCTTAGGTGTAATGATTCATTCACACTTTTCTCATATATATGGATGCTCACTTAAAAATTAATTTAATAATATATTTCTATACATGGTAAATTTCCTCTTTATTTTCTTAGAATTCAGTTGTGCGAATTATGATTCCTTCTCATAGGAAAATATATCCATGCAGCTCATTGCAACCCCTCAATGAATACTGCATGCAGGTCACAGATGCAAGTGTACAATTTGAAGTAATCATATTCTTCTCATATATGCATTACTTGTTATCAAGATTTAATATTGCATCAATATTCTCGCCATGCCTTGCCATGATTATTAATTACTTATCTATCTTGCTAAGCATCACATTTCAATCATGATATAAAATCGTTTTTTCCTCATAAGAGATTAGGTTTTAAAACTTTCACAATATATAATAAAATTTTTAAGCTTCTTATCTATGAGGTAAACACAATAAGAGTAACCATGTTAATTCTTCACTTTTGCACTGTTCTATGCAACATACTAGAGCAACTCTTGGTAACCATATACCATATATGCTCGCCCTGAGCATCATCCCTATCATCAAAAATTATTTGCTAAAGGTTTATATGATAGCAACAATAGGAGAAACATCAACAATACTTTTGATCACATTATGTATGACCATATTACATGGGAGACTCCTCAATGTCTCAAACCATCATCAATCTTGACTCAAGGCAACTATAACATTCTAACTCAACAACTCATAGCAATATGCACTAACTCAATCCCTTAATTAAAACATGGTCTTTCATAGTTATTTTGGTTTATGTGTACATTATGGTATAGAGTTTTTCTGTGTGCTCCCAAAGCGTTCAACATTAACTTAGTTTTGAAAACATCTAGAAATATAATCATTAGATTTTACCACTTCACATCATTCGATAATAAAACAATTGAGGTTCAATATTTTCAAGCTAATCACCATGTTAACTTGTAGTTGTATTTTTGTTTTATTTGTTGAAAAGTGTGCAACAAGAAATGCTAAATCTAGAATATGTTAAAAATAGACCTGCTAAAAATAGCATGTCTGAAATAGCAGTTTGGCCAGTGAGGTCATTGGCCAAATTGGGTGAGAGGTGAAACTACTAAAAGTAGAAAGTTCTAAAAATAGCATTTCTGTGTCCCTTCCTATTTATAGCAGTCCCTAGTCTCTCTATAAGAAGTAAAATTAATTTTGGTCTTAACAGCGATTTGAAATATTAATTAAGTAATTCAGTTGAGTTAATTAATTAAGGAAAATCGAATTTGAAGTGTTTGTGAGCATGCACATGAGTTTCCTCCACTGATTGAGGGAATAAGAATGAGTTCTATAATGAGAGAATCAGTTGACTTATTTCTAACTAGTCAAGTCCAGTTAGATTATTTTAAGAAGTTGTTAAAATAATAAAATATAGTTTTTTAATGCTTGCATGCATGTGACAACTATTATTTTAGATAACTAAGGATTCACTCATGGATAACTATTGCATGTTAATTCTGTTAAAGATGGAGTTGAGATTAGATGTGGGACAGTGTACTATCATATGTGTACCTCTTTCTAGTAAGTAGTTTTTGCATGGTTGAGGAACTAGTGTTCTCAAGGAATACGTAGTTGGACCATTGGTTGTTTTTGGTATGTTGGGATTAATAGCATATGCTTTGGATATTATTTCCTAAGAAAACTACGTAAGGACCATAGAGAAAGCCTATATAAACAGGGCTTGGGTGTTTCATGAGACATATCTTCATATCTTCATAGTTCATTGAAAACTGAATAGCTTGAGAGCTAATTCTTCTTGTATTATCAAGAGGATTTCCACTTGATCAATAATACATGGCTGGGATTTTATCCTGGTGCTTTCCCCTGGATATATATTGTGTTATGTGTGATTAATTCTCCTGATCAGTTATGCATGATTCTACTTGATGTTGCTCATGATTTCAATTATGCTTCTGCTTAATGTTTTGTAGAAGTAGAACAAGTATTATGCTTTAGGACATTGCATATATCGTTTTGTTCTATAGGTGAAATTTCTACATGGTATAGAAGCACAGGTGATCAAGCAAGAACAATATACTAGTAGGAGGTATTCAAAGTTTCTTTTTCTTGACATAGATATCAAGTTCTTATCACATCTATTTCATCGGTGGCATTCAATGGTTTGAGGCTTGAGTATGCCATTGATGGCAGCTCAAACTATATAGTTTGGAAGGATCGCATGGAGTTAGTTTTGGAAGATAATGGGCTTAAGAATTTCATTGATCAAGAAGTCCCTAAGCCTACAGACAAGACTGAGCTAGTGGAATGGGGTAAGTGTGTGGCTAGAGCTAGGAGAATTCTCTTGGAGGGTGTTCGAGATCACATAGTCTCAAGCCTCCATGGGAAGGAGTCACCATTTGCAATGTGGAAAACATTGAAAGATTTATATCAGAATAACAGTGATCAAAGGAAGTTGGCACTAAAGGACAAGCTTCGAAAGATCAAGTGTGAGAAGGGAGACTCTATTTCTACATTCTTGAACATGCTCACCACCTGCAGAGATGAGCTTGCAAGTGTAGGAGTCCCTACAGATGATGAGGATATGGTGAGTCTAGCACTCCTTGGCCTTCCTAAGAGATGGCATAGCTACTAGGACTCAGTGAATGGAAGGGACAAACTGCCAGATTGGGAATGACTATGGTCAGATTTGATGCAGGAGGAGATCAAATGGAGCACAATGGATGGAGCTTCTTCATCAAAACATGATGATGAAGAGAACTTGGCTTTAGCTTCTAAAGCTAAGAAAGGGAAAAGGAAGACAACCCATCCCATCTCTTCTCAAGGAGGGAAGAAGTTTGACAAGTCGAAGGTGAGATGCTTTCATTTTCATGAGTTGGGTCATTATGCTAATAATTGCCCAATGAGGAAGTCCAAGAAGAAAGGTTCCTCCAAGGAATCTGATGGTGATGCACTAGTTTCATAGTTTGAGATGGATTTCTCACTTATTGCATGCATGGTTTCATCTAGCATGGGATGTGTTTGGTATTTGGACAGTGCAACTTCTTTCCACATGTCAGGTGACAAGAATCTTTTTAGCACTTTGGAGGAGGAGGATCTCCAGATATGGATTGAGATGGGCGATGATAGAAAGTACTGTGTCTCAGGTAGAGGTATGGTTATGTTTTAGAGGGAGCATGGTTCTCCCCTCACTCTTTCTAATGTTATGTATGTACCAAGGTTGAAAAAGAATCTTGTGTATATTGCTATGCTTGAGGATAAAGATTATGATGTAGTCTTTAGTTTGGAAAGGTTTTCCTAAGGCATATCGGCACTAGACAGACCAAACAGTTTGGGGTTCAAATTAAGAATCTCTACAAGTTATAGGTAGAAGATTGTGCTACTCTCAGTTCCAAGGAAAAAGAGGTGCGTGGCCAAGATATTGGTGAGTTATGGCATAGAAGACTAGGCTACTTGCATCATGGTGCCTTGAAGATCATGTAGCAAATTTCTACTGGATTACCCAAGTGAAAACTGGAGAAGACAAGCACATGCAAAGGTTGTACTCTGGGTAAGTATGTAAAGGCTTCCTTTCATGTTTGGGATGGTAGAGCAGGAGAAATTCTAGATCGAGTTCATTCAAATGTATGTGGGCCCTTCTCTATAGCCTTCACCGTGAAGCAAAGGTACTTTGTTATTTTTATAGATGATTTTTCTCGTAGATGTTGGATTTACTTCATGCAAAAGAAGGATCAAACCTTCTTGAAGTTTTGTGAGTTCAAAGCTTTAGCAGAGAAAGAATCAGGGAGGAAGATAAAGGCCTTGCAGAGTGATAACAGTGGAGAGTATGTTTCCCAGCAGTTAAAGACTTCTGTGCTTTAGAAGGAATTAAATGGGAACTCATGGCACCTCATAACCCACAACAGAATGGGGTGGCTGAAAGGAAGAACAGATCTATTGTGGGAGTAGCTCGAGTGATGTTGCATGACCAAAGCCTACCACTTCATTTGTGGGCTGAGGCATGCAATACAACAGTGTATCTTCAGAATAGAAGTCCTCATCGTATTTTGGGGATGAAGATACCTATAGAGGCTTTTTCAGGGAAGCAAGAAGATGTAAGTCACTTCTGTATCTTTGGATCACCAGTTTATGGTCATGTGACCAAAGATGCTTGGAAGAAGCTAGACCCAACAGTTGAGTTGGGAATACTTGTGGGGTATACAGATACACCTCACAACTATCGGGTGTTTCTGCTTGAATGCATCCTGAGGAAAATTAAATTCCCCATGAAGAGTATCAGAAAATGCCTATATGTTACCAAGGAAAGGATGCCTATATGGTCAAGTTTCTAGCACATATATTTATTTCGATTGCAGGTTTATCGTGGTCAAATTTCTGGCATATATATTATTAGTAGATATTTGTTAAACTCAATAAATTATAAAAATTGGCGTAAGTAGATAGCACAACATGATCTTTATTCAAAAGAACTGACAGAACTCGAGCCCTCGTCTATTGGAAAACATTAGTAATTCCAACCACCAACATTAAATGCAGAACCTAGCGTCTTCTGGAGAATTCAGTGGAAGTCTCGAGAGCTAGATAGCTTCCTGAAGAAGCCACCGACTCCAGAAACTTCTCCTCTGTATATAAAAATCCTCTTTAGCAATCGAATGAGTGAAGTGTTCTGTGTTTTGTGTTCATTTTTGAGTTCTGCACTCTCTGATTTGGTATCAGAGTGAGGTGATGTTGATTGCAGAGAGAAGGTTCCTATTGGTGAGCAATCAAACCGAGAGTAAGAGATCGCTGCGTAAGAGGACCGTGTGTGAGTTTTTTTCCTGCTGTAAAGTTGTGTTCAGTGTGTCTAATTTGGTATCAAAGGTTCAACATTGAGAGTTTTGTTGTGTGAACCTTTGAAAGAAGGTTATGTAAAGCATTGATGTGTGAGCCTTTACAAGATGCTTGCGTTGAGTGTTTAGAGTTTTTGCTGCAAGTGGAAACATTGTGAGCATTTTGCTACGATTGGAGATGCTGAGAATGTGCAGTCTGCGTGAAGTCCGAGTATGTGTAAGGGTGTGTCGATGAAAAGATGTTGCGTAGAAACTGCCCACAAATATTGATAGAGCTACTAGCCGAAGGCACTGGATGGAGCTGTTAACTGTCAAGGAAACAGAGCTGAGCATTTCCAAGAAAGAGCTGCAAGGAGAAATTTGCTTGCTTATTGGTAAGTGAGGGCACATTGGCCGGGGGGCTAGGTTTGTGTTTGATTGAGAAAAGGAGCTCCGCGTTTTTTTGGGTATCAAATTTTGTGGTATCTTGAATGTTTGAGTGTGTATATATTCCCTTGAAGATCGTCATATATGGTTGTGAAGATAACAAAAGAAAATTGCCTGCAACCTATTTCTGGTTATTTGTAGAAAAAGAGAACATTTTCTAAGAATGAAGTTTTTATAAGAAAAAGAAAAAGAAAGAAAAGAAGAAGGGAGGCATATTATCCAATGATATTGGATAAAATTTTATGGTTTATGCTTGAGGGTTTATATTTGTGAAAATTAGTATTTTTTTTTGGTGATTGGTACGGTTAAAATAAGTAACATGGCTAATGTATTGGCATAATCTTATTTATCTGACTGTAACAAGTTAGATGATGAAAATTATGCAAATTAGAAGTTTAAGTTGCAGAATTTGATGGAAGGCAACAATACATGGGCAATTGTGTCTTGAGCTGAAGTTAAGCCAGTGCCCCCTCAAGCCACAGATGCTACAATTCAAGATTGGGAGCGCCAGAAAAACAAAGCAAAGGTGCTTTTGTGGATGACGGTTAAGGACAACATTATTCCACACATTAAAGAGTGCAAAACATCCAAGGAGACATGGGACACTCTCAAAAATTTGTATGAGACAAAAACTACAAATCGAATATTGTATTTAAAGAGTAAGCTTCTTTCAATTAAGATGGAAGAAAATGAAAGTGTTTGTGATTTTATTTCTATAATTAAAGATCTAAAGATTAAATTAGGTGACATTGGTGAATCAATATCTAGTACAGACTTAATTACTGTGACATTAAATGGAATGCTTGATGAATATCAAATGTTTATCACTGGTATTTCAGCTAGAGAGAAGGCTCCTACTTTTGATGAGTTGGCAGGTATACTTATGCAAGAAGAAGAGCAGAGAAGAAGCCGTAAACAGAAATCTCCCAATTTATATTTGGCATTGATGGCCAAAGGGAAGCAATCCTTCAAAGGTAAACAGTGGGAGAAAAATAAAGGCAAAAAGCCACAGGTAAAATCATTTCAAGGTACATTATTACCAAGGACAAATGCCAAATCAAGTACAGATGATGTGTGTTATTACTGTGGAAAACCTGGTCATTTTGCTAAGAATTGCATGAAAAGAAGGTCTGATCAATTTAAACAAAGAAGGCATTCAGGAAATTATGTTGATAGAGATGAGGCAATTATTCATGACTTTAGAAATCTTAAATTGTTTGTGTCCAATGTTGCTTTATCAGCAGAAACTAATGATGATAATGCTTGGTTTATAGATTCTGGTGCATCAATCCATATGTCATGCAAAAGATATTGGTTTGATACTTATCATGAGATTAATAATGGTGGACACATCTATTTAGGAGATAATAGATCACATGAAATTAAAGGATATGGTGATATAAGTGTTATGATGCCTAATGGACAAGAAAAACAAATTAAAAATGTAGTGTATGTTCCAGGATGAAAGAAGAACTTAATTTCAGTCTCTACTATCACAGATCAACATTTAAAGGTTGAATTTGTGAAATCACATTGTTTGGTAAAGGATGTACAGGACAACTACAAGGTTGTTAAAAAAGGAATGAGAGTTGGAGGCTTATACAAGTTGGATGTAATTAAGAATGGGCATCAAGCTTTGGCATCAATAGGCATGTCAACTATAGAGCTTTGGCATCAAAGATATGGACACTTAAATCATAATGACCTAATGTTACTACAAAAGAAATTGATGGAGAAGGTCTTCCAATTATTAAGGGTGAACACTTTGAATGTGAAGGTTGTGCACTAGGAAAACAACATAGGGAAGAATTTCCTGTGCATGAAAATAGAAGAAAACGTGAAATACTTGAACTAGTGCACACTGATGTATGTGGTTCAATGCAAACTAAGTCACTTGGTGGAGCATATTACTTTCTTATATTTATTTATGATAGCACTAGATACACCTAGGTGTACTTTATAAGAAACAAAAGTGACGTGTTTGAATACTTTAAAGAATTCAAGATTATGGTTGAAAAGCAAATAGGAAAGAGCATTAAAATTCTTCGATCAGATAAAGGTGATGAGTACACTTCAGGAGCTTTCATCAAATATTGCAAAAAAAATGGAATTATGCAACAATTTATAGTACCACATACACCTCAACAAAATGGAGTAGTTGAGAGAAATAATAGAACATTAGTTGAATGTGCTCGTAGTATGTTAAAAAGTAAAGGACTTTCTAATATTTTTTAGGCTGAAGCCATTAACATAGTTGTATATCTTAAAAATAGAAGCCCTACTAAGTATCTTGAGCACAAAACACTAATTGAAGCATTTTATGGTTTTAAACCTAAAGTTAGTCATTTAAGGATATTTGGATGGAAGGCCTTTGCTCATATTCCTAAAGAGGATAGGAGAAAGTTAGATGCCAAAGCCATCAAATGTATTTTTATTGAATATTGCACTGATCAAAAAGCATATAAAATGTATGTTCCAAGTACTCACAAGGTCTTTGCAAGTAGAGATGTAATATTTCATGAGCATGTAGATAAACAAATAAAAGAAGATGAACATAATATATGGCAGTCTCCTTGTGAAAGCTTTAAGGAAGAAGAAGAAGTTGTGGAATCAACTCAAGTACAAGAACACATGGACATTCCAAAAGACACATCAAGGAATCAAAGTCCACAAAGAAGTGATGAAGGCACTCCACAGAGAAGAAAAGGAGAAGGTACTCCACAAAGTAATGAACCTCTAAGAAGGTCAACACGATAGATTCAAGCCTCCATCAAGTATAAAGATTGTGCTTTAATGTCTCAAGTAATGACTGTTTTTGAGCCCTTAAATTATGAACAATCCAAAAATTATAAAGAATGGATGGAAGCTATGAAAGAAGAATATGACTCTATAATGAAAAATGAAACTTGGGAATTAACGAAATTACCTGAAAATAAAGTCCATATAGGATCAAAATGGTTGTACAAGACAAAATTTAATGCAGATGGTAGCATAGACAAGTATAAGGCAAGATTGGTTGCAAAAGGTTATTCACAAAAGGAAGGTATAGATAATTAAGATACCTTTGCTCCAGTTTCAAAAATGAATACAATCAGAAAATTGATAGCATTGGCAACTAAATATGATTGGAAGCTACATCAATTATACATAAAGTCAACTTTTCTAAATGGTGATTTGAAAGAAGAGATTTATCTTGTTCAACCAGAACGATTTGTAAAGAAGGGTCAAGAACATCTTGTATGCAAGTTAAAAAAGGCCTTATATGGACTAAAACAGGCCCACAAATATTGGTATGAGAAAATCGACAAATTCTTCTTTCAGCAAAGATTTAAAAAAAGTAAAAATGATCCTAATTTGTATGTCAAGACAGATAGAAATAGGGATATAGTATTACTCTCTATATACGTTGATGACCTAATAATAACAGGGAGTGCTGATAAATTAATTACAGATATAAAAATAAAGTTATCACAGGAATTGGAGATGAAGGATCTTGGTGAGATGCACTATTGTCTAGGTCTTGAAGTATGGAGAGATGATGGAAGAACCTTAATCACACAAGGAAAATATACAAATGAAGTAATAAAGAGATTTCATATGAATGAATGTAAAGCAGTGAGTAATCCATTGGAACAAAATATCAAATTAAGAAGTGATGATGGAACAAAAGAGGTGAACAGAACATTGTATTGACAATTAGTGGGAAGTATAAATTACCTCACTACCATTAGACATGACATCGCTTATGCAGAAAGCATACTTAGTCAATTCATGTCTAAGCCTCATGAAAGCCATTGGATAGCTGCAAAAAGGGTCCTTTGATATTTAAAGGGAACTATCAATTTTGGTATTGAATATACTAATGCTTGTCATGTTGAATTGACAGGTCATTCTAATTCTGACTGGGCTGGAAATCCAGATGACAGGAAATCCACCACTGGATATGTCTTCAATATAGGATTAGGAGCTACATCATGGAGCAGTAAGAAGCAAGCAACAATTTCCGTGTCATCAACTGAAGTGGACTATAAAACATTATGTAGTGGCACCTGTGAAGCTATATGGCTCATAAGAATACTTGAAGATGTTGGTGAAGTTCAACAAGAACCTACAATGATCAGATGTGATAATCAAAGCACCATCAAACTGGGGAACAATCGTGTATGTCATGCAAGATCAAAACATATAGACACACAATATCATTTTGTAAGAGAAAAGGTCCAATCAAAAGAAATTTCTCTAATATATTGTAATACAAATGAGAATGTAGCTGACATATTCACTAAGCCTCTTGGGAAGGAAAAATTTGATTTTTGTAGAAGTAAATTATGTGTTGTAGATAATCAGGATTATATTGTAAGCCTAGCTGAGACTTAGACCAGTAGGAATGACAATTAAGAGTATGTTTACAATGTCTTATATATTGTGCTATAGTTTATTTGTCATATGGTTGGAATTAAGGGGGAGTGTTGGAAAACATTAGTAATTCCAACCACTAAAATTAAATGAAGAACCTAGCGTCTTCTGGAGAATTCGACGGAAGTCTCGAGAGCTAGATAGCTTCCGAAAGAAGCCACTGACTCCAGAAACTTCTCCTCTGTATATAAAAATCCTCTTTAGCAATCAAATCAGTGAAGTGTTCTGTGTTTTATGTTCACTTCTGAGTTCTGTGCTCTTTGATTCCATCAGCTCTCGATCAGCAACGCAAGACTGCAGCAGCTCCATGCTATATGACACAAACTCCATCTTCAAACCATCAAAAACGCTTCCACTAACGCACTGCAAATATGTATCATAGAAAAATCGTCGAACCGTGGGGAGCTCTGAATCACTGAACCTGTATTCTATGTTTACCTACAACAACAATTTTCGTACAATGATCTTTCATTTCCAGTAGGCCTTCTCGAGCAGGTACATAAGCGCTTCGGCTAGGGAGAGGCTATAGAAAATATTGAGAGACACTTTTCGATTCTTGATGTCGCTACCTGAATCTATGCCGAAGTCTTGACTGGCTAGGCAAGAGAGGGACAAGGCAACGTCAAAGCCGACACCAATTGAAGCCTGAAAAGCATCTGGCTGGTGTTTCTGGATATGGAAAGCCACCCGATATATGGCACCAATTGAATCCTAGATGAGGACCAAGTCCTCTTTAATGAGTCATGATGCTCGACAGCACAACTTTTTTCCTGCATGGTGATCTTTGCACTCTGGATTTTCTTGTGTTTAAAGCACCTGGAGGTTCGTGTTAAGATAAAGTTGTTCCCATTAATATAGAACCTGCGACTCAGCCATTTGGCATCATCTCTGAGTGTGGCCATAGATATTAGGGTTGTCTCATGTTACCATTCCAGCTCGTGGCTTTGGCTGAAGATGCGAGCACCTTCTGTCAACAATATTATGCTCATGAACCAGAATTCTACCTTTCTTAAAGTTACTGTGAAGCCTCTGAGGAGGATGACAATGGCCCAGACGAATGCCAAGGTTCCAAGCTCGCTAGTTGCCTTCTCCAGAATTGCAAGCCTGAGGGAAAATTTTGCAAAGGTATCAGATTGAGAAACAGAGGAAGTGAATTAACTGGCGTACGTTGCAGTGAAGTTTCTGAAGATCGGAGGGAAGATCCTTGGAAAGCCTAGAGTCCAGTCCATGAAGAGGAAGAATGCCTTCTCTATTAAACTATGGTTACCATGGGAATACAATTAGCACTAGATGTTTGGAAAAGAATGGAAGAAAATAGTGCAATGAATGAAAATGGACTTACCCACCTAAGGTAACGAGATCGAATCTAACCAGGACTAACATGGAGGGGTGTTCTCTTTCTAGTCTTGACATTAAAAGTGTAGAAGGTAGTGAAGAGATGATTCAGATGTCGTATTTGAAAATTTTCTTGAAATGCTTGACGTAAAAAATATCAAAGAACTAACTGCATTATAGCAGTAAAAATCACATTTAGCATGGAATGCCCAAATAAAGTGTCAGCATGGAATGGAATTTGTTTGAGCAGAATAGGAATAATGAATTTACCTATAGCCCTCCCAAAGTGCATTGACTTGTAGAATGGGAATAACCAGAGACGCCTCCAGAATTCTCACAATGACGTCTGCATCAACGATCTCATTACCTTGCTGATTGAGGCCACTAGAGACGACCACCATCAAATACTTGCACATTCCCTTCACGATGGTCAGCAACGAGTTTCTGTACTCGCTACTAAACTCAACACAGTTCTTGTAGCCCAAATTATTAGGCTGAGCCTAGAAGTTCCTTTCGTCAGTCGTGAGGCTCGGAGGTAGAGAATGGGCAGAAAGGGGCAGTAGGAAGGGGATGAGGGGGGTATTGGGCATGGAGCAGGGGAGCCTGTGGATGGGCCTGAGACTGAGATACCATGTTAGAAATAGATACAACATGGTTATGAAGGTGCAAAGAGCCAACAAGGACGCCCAGAAACTCACGACAGCTTTGGCGAAGCTGTAGTGGCCTTGACCATTGGTTTGCTTGGGGTTGAACTTCTTCGACAACACAACGAGGGTGTTACCAATCATCTATACAGGTATCGAAATGTATGATCTTATGGAATGCTAGGTTCAATGCACAACACAACTCACAACTCGGAGGTGAAAAGAAGGCAACTCAACCAATATTTGGAAAAAGCAGTCAAAGTGTAGTGCATGCTAGCCAGATGACACTTCAAATCAATGGTTGAAAGTGTCTCACATATCAAATGGAGCTAGATAAAAGTGTTGGCAACTGTTGATGTATAAAAAAGCCTATAGGCCTAATTATCACTTCTATGGAAAACCTCTTAGTTTTGACTAGCCATGATTTAAACTTTTCCATGTCCTTGGATGTTGAGGCCTCCACAACTAGGAGAAATTGAATTTGAATCCTATGCTGGGAAGTCTACGAAATATGTGTTACGATTGTTTTGAAAAG
Source organism: Pinus taeda (assembly GCA_000404065.3). Classification (NCBI taxonomy): domain Eukaryota; kingdom Viridiplantae; phylum Streptophyta; class Pinopsida; order Pinales; family Pinaceae; genus Pinus; species Pinus taeda. Next base: position 291,719 of record APFE031526497.1, on the reverse strand, counting down.
ATTATATGGGTGGTAATGAAATGAAAAAGACCCAAATCTATTTGTGTGTATAATGCAAACTCTGATTGTCCGGTAACATTGCTTCCATTGTTTCATTTGAAATCTGAAACTAGAGGATCTCAATTATGTGTGTAGCCAAGTAGTATATTGATGGCGCAATGTTTGAATTATTTTTTATTTGAGAATGTCACTTCTAGAATGGGATTTGATACCAAGATTGGAATAACCTTGTACAATTTTTCCTTCAAATTATTTAAACAAATGGTTAGATTAAATTGAAAATCAAGAATGTTCAATATGGAAGTGGCAAGGCTTCCCTATTAAAGTCGTGACAGAGGAGTCTCACAATTCTAGTGAAGGGTTTCACCAGTTACACATCGAAGGTACATAGGTTGTTATTCTATTTTAAAGTTGAATGTCAAAATATTTATTAAATGCATGGAAAGTTGAGATGAAAAAGGAAAAAAATATTTGGGCTCAAATTTGAAAGTGTTGTTTGTTAAAAAGTTGTCAAAGAGTTGTATTAGTTGTATTCAGTGTTCTTGTAGAAAGAGAATCCACCGCCCACAAGTTTTCCATTGTAAGAGTAAGTTCGGGCCTGTGGTCGAGAATTTTAATATTGGTTGTTCATGTTTGAGATTCATTGGTGGATAGTTTCGAGCATAGCTACTTCAAACAGTAGAATTTAACCATGTTTGTAGAAGAGTTTTTCTTTAATGTTTCTTTAACATCAAAATACATGAAATATTTGTTGAGAGTGCTTTTGAGGAAAATAACTACAAGGTTAGCAAAATAACTGCAAGAAGAGTGACACTACAAACATGTACTCATCGTGAGATTCTGTGACTGCTTATAGTCCAAGGCTGAAGAGAAAAATTCACTTAATAAATGCGTTTCTAGTTTCTGAAAGCGGTTAAGCCCTAGTTGTTAAATCACATAATTCTTGTAAATCCGTTGATAAAAATCTGTTTGCACTATGTTTGAACTGTCATATTAGTAATGTTGTGGAAAGTCGCTAATCAGATGTTGTAATATCCTGTTGTTCATTTGTTGGAGGCTATTGAAGATTTGAGAATCGGTTGAGGTTGTTCATGTGTTGGAGGCTGTTAAATATTTGATAACTAGTTGAGGTTTGTTGTGAGTTGAAGAATACTTTATCCTTCCTCTTAAAAGTTACTATTTTCCTCCTTGGTGCACACATCAAGTTTTGATTTTTATTGAGCATTGACTTTAATTGGGTTAAATTACAAAATTTATTAATATTAGATCAAGAAAGGAAAACGAAATTGTGGTTAAACAAGTTCATATAGTTGCATGGTGTATTGGAGGTCATTAGTTCAAATATTTGTGAAAATAACTTTGGAATTTGTCATATTCAACAAGAAGATAATTTTGGAAATTTTAGAAATTGTCATACTCAACAAGAAGACAACATATTGTTTGCAGCAATCTAATAATTTTTTGTTTGTTAAGATTATGTTGTAAATAGGTGCATTTTCGATGGTTGCTAACACCTCGTTAAATCATGATAATTTTTTTTTGTATTGGGTACATTTTCGGTGGTAGCTGACACCCTTTTTTTTTAAAGTTGATCGCTGGAGAACATGGCCAAAATCGATGGTTTGTTGCAGTTATTGAACAATTTAACTTCGTCTACTATTCATAATCGTGTCCAAGTCAACAAGGACATTCTTTCTTACATCTGCTCTTATTTACAAAATGTGAAAAGAAAAATTGAATTCTTGGAGCTAGAGTCCCAATTTCAGCAAGATGAATTACATGAATCAAAAAAGAAGAATTCTAAACCTATTCTTGTTCAGAACAATAGTTTGTTTGAGCCCAATCATCAGTCAGAAAATGATCAGAGTAATGAAGTGATTTCGAGTTAAAATTTAGGTGCAGTGGAAATACATGTTCAGGGAAATGTATGGAAAAGTCATTTTCATACAAATGTGTAGCCTGTCATCACCAAAAAAAATTTAAGATCATGGGAAGAGATTACAAACAATAAACACAGAGTTGGCTTAGATCACAACAAGGATATTCAGGATGTATCTTTTCACACTCCAGATTTTTCTAAACCTATACAATTCTAAAGCACTAGATTTCCAGACAGTGTTGTTCTAGAACAAGTTGATAGATGTCAATAGTGTAACAAATTTGGACATGGGAAAGACCGATGTTTTGATATTCACCCATGTGAGCATTGTGGAAAGATGAATCATCATACAAATGATATTCCAGAAAGAAGTTTTCTGGAATAGAGTGGCTAAATTTTGGATGGATTGTTTTTTAGGATTGGACGAAAACAACCAAGAAAATTTACAGGTCATAAAGAAGAATATGTTCCAGAGTGATGACCATCCTTCCAGTGATGAAAAGTAATTATCACCCTGTATTCGACAAGGGGGGAATAGTTGATGGTCTGATACAGGCTTGAATTCGAGATGCCAAGCAAGCATGAGTGAGAGTTGATTTGATCGAGTTGATTGAGCATGTCAATGTTTGAAATTGATCGAGGAACTGCTATGATACTTCTAGAGCTTGTGTTCACCTTAAATCCACATTCTTTATTGATCTGATAACTACAATGAAGGTTCTAGAGTTGGTGTTGGTTGAGACCTTGGGTTCTCCCACCTTGGTTTTTGGTCAACCTTAAAAACCAATTTTGAGAGACATTCAGCTCTTGGTTGAGATGCATTTTTTCATTTTGAGCTCTCCTTCTTGGACTTTGGTAGATCCCTTCATATTAAGGGGGAAATTTTGAACAAATAATCCTCAGGGTTAATGATAGGATTAGTTTAGGTAGTTATTGGAGTCCAAGAAGACTCAGGAACTAATTCAATTTTTTCCTATATGTATTGATATGTACAACATGTACATAATTATTTGAGATTGATTAATATACATTTGATTTAGTTTCCATTTTCATGTGTTTTCCAGATGAAAGACTGTAAATATTTTTAGATCAGAGTAGTTGACATCCTTTTCGTTCATTTCTCACAACATTTTTGAATAGGTGGAGTGGTGTGTTTTTGCACACTAATTCATGCTTGATTTCTAGGAGATTTTCCTGTAATTTTCATTTAGTTGTAGCTGACCTTCATTGCAAGTAAACAATTATCAGAATTACAAAATATTGTCGATACTAAATCACATTTTTCTATGTTATTTGATATGAAAAAAAAACCATAGTACTCTCAATATGTCAAGTTTGTGACTTGAAATCAGGAAACGTTTGCAAGAAGATTTGACTCACAATTGTTGCATCATTTGAAGTTTCTCCATCTTTGATGCTTAGTTCAAATTGTCTATTTTTTGGTAGCATGCCCCACTACAATAGAAGCAATGAATCCAACATGATATGTTTATGTTGATTCAATGAATTCCTATATTGTAGTGATTGGAGCAATCCTTTGATTATTTCAAACTTGATGTATTATTTCCACATTACTATTTTCTTGTAAAACTATACAACTTTTTGCATCACCTCTTTCATAGACTCTTTTGTTTTTTACTATGAATTCTCTAATACAGATACTTTTTCTCAGACAAAATTTGTCACTGGATTTATTTGTAAGTTTGTTGCTTACTTTTACTGTGATAGTTAGTTGACTGATTTTGTAAACAAGATTTGCAGTTACAAGTTGTGCCATGACTGGTGAGTTTGAACTTTTGTTTTGTCCTGAGCCATATACTATAAGCACATCGCCTTCAAAGATATTTATATGCGCACTGGTGCATAACTGTATGATTCAACATGGAGATATTTGTAGTGTTTTTAATTTGTCAATTCACAATAATAAAATTGTTTAGTTTTCATAAGTTTTAATCTAGAATGATGTAATAGTAATATGCACATTTACATTGACCAACTTCTTTGTACTCTGGCTCTTTGTTGTTTTTGCATCTATGTTTTTAGAGCCAATATTTTCGTCTTCCATGTTTTTGTCAAGCACGTTGGTGATATTTTGTCATCATGCACAAATTAACAAGACAAACTTTAATATCACTGCATCAATATGAATGCGAAAATTTGCAAATCAATGAAGCAAAATGGTGCATATTTAAGAATATATATATATATATATATTATATATATATATATATATATATATATATATATATTATATATATATTTCAAAGATGCAAAGAACATGAAAGACAATTATTGATTTGTTTTCAATGTCATTTGTATAATATTGTTTTATAAATACACAAGGCAATGTGAATCTAGTGGAAAAAAAAAAGCACTCCCATGTTGAGAAAATTGTTTATTATAGTGAAACAAAATGCTACCTGTTATTTGTTTTTTCAAGGAAAGTTGTAAATTTAAATTGCGATATGATGTAAAATAATCGCAAATGAAAGAATAGGACCACGAACTAGTTTTTGAATCAATTTCTAAGAAGAGGAAAGAAAACATTATGGATGCATAAAATAGAATTGAAGTATTATGAACCATTTCTATGCTACAAAAAATGTTTCTTACAATGAAAGAAGAAGCTACCTAGTATTTTCTTTGTTGTGTAAATGTGTAAAATCCAAATTGCATTATTAATAACTGCAAGAGGGCCATGAACTATTTTTTGAATTAATTGCTAAAAAGAGGAAAGAAAACATTTGTAGCAATTATACCCAAAGTTATCACAATAGCCCATATGCATAATAGAATTATGGGTCAAGATAGTGGCAATGAAGCCAACAACAATAGTATTTGTTGATGTAGTTGTTGCGATGTTGTTTGATGCTCACATTTTGTTTAAGTTACTATTATTATTTATTTTTTTGTTTAAAACTATGATGTATATGGTGCATAGGGCATATAAAAAATAGTACTAAGAAACTAATTATCAACAAAGAATTATAGTTTCTTTTGATTCAAATTTCATGACAACCATAGAAATTATCGAACATACTAACTAAAGTATCCAAGGATCTTGCTGCGAAAGAAGTGACAATAAACATTGATTTGAATATTGATTATTCATAGCATTATTTAATGATTTTAAGATTGTTTCTCGGATAAAAATAAGTAAAAATATAATTGTTCACTGTTTCAAGAAAAAAAATGATCAAAGGTTTTATTTTTCATAATATTTAGCACCCAAAGACCTTTTCCAAAGATCAACACACATTGTAATATAGACAAGATTAACATGATAAAAGCTAGTGATTATTTGAATGATGAATAATTTTGTCGGATGATCTCTTTTGATTATATACAAGCTAATAAATCAAGTATTGGCATTGCTGTAATATGTTCCATAGATTTTTGAAACCCAAAGTATAATGTTGTATAGTATTTGGAGATACAAGATTGAAGCAATTAAGTAGGTTTTGAATATTTGGTTTAAAGTAAAAAAAACACACATATATATAAAGAAGCATGTGGAAGATTGGTGTGATAATCAATATGCACAAAAGCAGTGGAGTTATAAATAATTGCAATAATTCCAAGAGCAAGAGTCCTTGTTGTTGTAGTTGGTGCAATATTACTTCTTGTTCAAAGTTTTTGTTGTTAAAGTGTTGTTACAATTTAGCCTAATTTGATTCTTTGTTTGTTATAGTGGATAATGAAGAAAAAAAGTAGCGATGGGAGGCAATGTTCTTGGATAGTTCACAGATAACAAGTATAGTTTGATCTAGTGTGAATTTGACCTTGATTATAGTAAATGATGAATAGTTGAGTAAAAAATTATATGAATTTTCAAAGAGTGTTCTAGAGGGTTATTTAGACAAATGAACTATAGGAAAAGAGACTAGAACAGGAAACAATTTCATGATAAACATTGTAGTTGTAGAAACACTAAATTTTACATCTTTACATTTATGGGGTAATAAGCAACTTTTCTTGTTTTAGAGTTCTTATGGACAAAAAGAACTGTGATTCAAAATTGAATTTTGTTATATTCATATACACAAAGCCAATGAATAAATTGTAGAGATATTGAAATTTCTATTAAGAACGCAATACTATTTAAATTAGAGTACATCAATTGACTTTTGTACCTGTTGCACTCCTTCAAAATTCTATCACTAAAGGTTCTCTTTGTATTATTGTGACAAAATCTCTAATGTGCTCATGTATTTCATAATATAGGAAGATTAAGCTCAAATGGTTTATTGTTGATTCTAGAAGTATGAATCATTTTGCGATATAGGATAAGGTGTGCTCTTAGCATAGAGTGTCCTATCCCATCAGTAATGCAATGACAATTATCAGAGCACAATATTACACTAATTACTCATGTATTTTTTTATTTTCTTTTCTTCTCGAGCAATGTTTTATGAAATTTTATTGAAAATATTGTTTTTGTAGTTTGATTGGAAATATCAATTAAGCATAGTGCAATTTAGTAAATTGTCTAAATGTACATTAACAATAGTTTTTTTGAACAATTGTGCAAATTTACGATAGGGTTGTCATGTGTAATTCAATTTATAGAGTTTGAGAGATATGGATTAAGTCGAGGTTCTTGCACTTCTTGTAAATGTACAAGACATGAGTACGCAAAAAACCATATTTACTTGTGATTCATGTATCAGTATGTTTGATATTCTAGTGAGCAAATGTTTGAAGATAGGTACTAGCATTAAATAATTTGTTGTAATTGACTTGATATTTGTATGACATGTCAAGTGGACGGTAGATGTATTGTAAATGCAATAGCATGATGATCTGTCCAATAAGCATTCAAAACATTACATGAAAGACTACTGATTGGATGGTTTTTCCAACAATGGTCAAGCATTGAGCCATAATTTATATGCAATTTATGTATTTATAAACAATTTGAAATTGTTTCCTTGCATAAATTGAGATAGTTTTTTTTTGTAACATGTCCAAGTTGAAGTCACCAACAATTGCAATTTTTTGTTTGTTCGAAAAGTGCACCAAGACATATTTGATGCAATAAATGATCTCTTGACTTGATGTGTTTGATGCATAATAGACATTTACAATTGTGATAACATGTAATTGGATATGAAAGTTAATGAGAATTGATTCAATGTGGTTCTCCTTATAGCATAAATGCTTCTTAATTTCCATTTCTTTTGTATAGTATGTTTGTATTCCATGTAAATGCAATAGGCTTATGTGCATATATTTCTCTGTGAAATTTGGATTTGATGGGGATGAAATGGTTCTTATTTCTTGGAAACAAATGACATTAGAATTCATTAGATCATGGTTCGCAACAATATCCTCTAGATGAAAAGAAAGACTACAAGTGTTCAAAGAGAATATTTTCAAATGATCATACATTCTTATTTATTGTAAACTATATTTGAGATGGTAATAAGAATATTTTTTGAGTCTATGTAGCTCAATAGAAACTTTTTCAGATAGACTAAAGTTTGCTTGTTCTAATTTGTTTATTAGGTACAAGGATTTGATATCCTTGACACGTGATAGTATTGTATAGACAAGTTCATGTTGTCTAACTCTTTTTGGATCAAAAGCTAATTTATACATTGTTAATCCTTGTGATTGATGTATTGTTCATGCACATCCTAATTGAAAAAGATATTGTTCTCTTATGTAATTGCTAGTGTTTTTTATTGCATGCTTCTACAAACTTTGGTGATAGGCGTAGAATTAAGGATTATTCCATTTTTGAATAGATGATGAATTTTTGTTCATTGGAGAATACCAACTTTAGGATCAACAAATTCTATCCAAATCAAAGTGTTTCTAGTAATTGTTGATTCTATAAATATGCATTATGTGTCATTCACTAAGCCATATTTGATATCATAATTTCCACCAATTAATTCAATGAGCATATCTTGTTTTAGCACAATGACGTCTGGAATTTTTTTTTCTTAGTATAGTCATTTATGTTTAGTTTTTAGTTTTTTTTTTTCATTTTCTATCAATGTTACAGTTTATGTATTAACGGTTGATATCATTTTTTCATTATGTTTTTGTGCGTCTTTGTTTAAGTAAAATAGATATAGAAATGTTGGATCATTGGGTGGGAATACGTAGCAACTGTCATTTAAGTAGGAAAGGTCTTCTTCCATATGCAAACAAGTTCTAATTCTATTTAACACAAAAAAAATACTTTATTGTCTTGTCGCATTACTTGTTTCAGTTCAGAGCTGATGACATTATCTCTCAAAAAATTATAAGGAGCAATAGTTGCTTTAAGGCTTGGATGTTCAAAGATCCACGAATTGTGGACAAGTTGGGCTTGAAATAGATCACCATAGAATATTATATCAATATTTCCAAATGGTTTTTTCAGTACATGCATAATTTTTTGAAGTCATTGGTACATGTTATATAGTAATTGTGAACCAATCAATGATACTTCGGCTATAAGAAAAATCCCAATTTATTCATATTCTTTTCTTAATATAGCTAGTGTGCTAGAAGTCAATGGTAACATGTTACATCATGATAGTGGAAAGCACAAAGCTGAATGTACTATGGCGTCATTGGAAATATATGCAACTTTTCCAGTAAATGAAACTTTTAGTACCTTGGTTTTCAGTGGGTCTCTTTCAATTTCTTTGTTATAGTGGTGCATCAGGACATGATAAGTTGTATGTGCAGTAGTCATTTTTCTTGTTCATGTACCTCCAGTAATAAAGAAATAATGTGGCTTTCATGGGTTGTTTTTTTTTCCATAGCACTATTTGTTTTATTATAAATTGTTGTTCTTCATTTATATTTCTCCCAATTTCACAATATGTTGTTGTGTTCAAAATAGATGGATGTCTAGTATAATTGCTAGTATCTGCATTTGCAATTCGAAGGTTTTTAGATTGCATTTTTTTGTATTAGATCACCTCAAATATCATATTTTTCAATAGGGAAGGCACTATCATTATCTAATGGGAGATTACCTACACATATGTCTTCTCTTTTTTGTTCCACTATAGTCGAAGCAATGTCAATGTCACCCCATTGCAAAATTAGCAAGAAAATTTTTCTCAACAATAGATACAATGCGTTTTTTTGACAAATATGCTTGTCACCATGTTTCATTTGGATTTTTTAATGTGTATTTAGACTCTCTCTATGGGAGATAAAGCATAAATTTGTCTCTATAGCAGTTTTCAAGGTCCTTTTGTTCATTATAACGAATGAATCATATGACAGATCGACACTTTTTTCTTTTGGTCATTGTATTTGCGGCTGAGCAAAAAGAAACATATTTTGCTAAGCAAAGGTTTTAAAGTTTTAGTGGAAAAACCACATATTTATCAATGATTGACATGCACAAAATGTCTTCAGAGTCATGTTTTTCGTGTTGCAATAAAACATGTCTTTTAAGCACATATGTTCATTTTTTAGTTCGAGCAGTGTTAATGAAAATTCTGATGACGAGTACAAAGGCAATGAAAGTATAATGTATATTGCTTGTCTACTTGTGTAGTATAACTAGGGGGGATAATATGGGGTACAGAGGGAGGTACCCAAGGGAATAATGTAATAATGTGATGGGCCATAGTTAAAAAATAAAGTGGTTAACCTACATCATGTAAGGGACCACAATTAGTTAGGGTTAATCTAATAAGCCCATTGAATTTAATGTATAATATTGACAAGCATATGGCTTGTGGAGTGTTCTCCCTCCTTAAGGAGAAATTGTATGGTGTTTCCCTACCTCGAGGGTTTTGATATTAATAAGGAAGTATTTTTATTTCTATTCTTGGATGATCTTGACATTTTTGGGCATATTTTCTAATTTCATATATTTTTAGGTTAGATCTACTACAAGTGGTATCAGAGCACTTTCTTGGGCGACAAGGGGAATTTTTTTTTTTTTTTTTTTGCAGGATTGTTTTGGGGTGGAGAGTTTCTAGATCAGATCTGAAACTTTTGTTGCTAAATTAAAAAGACAAAAATAGAGAACATGTGGATTCTTTGTAGAAAAATACCAAAAAAAAAAATCGGCCGAATCGGAGTCTAGATGAGGGAGATATTGCTAATTTAAAATTAGTTGTTATGTAGAATTTTTTTTTACAGAAATTCATAGATGACGAATCTCTAGTAATTTTTTGCAGTTTTTGGGGGAAATGTTTCGAAAATAATTGCAGATCTAAAAACCTATTGAAAATTCATCCAATTTAAAAAGAAAAAAATCGATCGAATCAGAGTCCGGATGAGGGAGATCTCACTAATTTAAAATCAACTATTTTTTCAGAATCTTTTGTGACAGTAGGATAGTTATAGTGCAGATTTGAGTTTCCAAAGGCCTAGATCAAGATTATATCATACAAGAAGATGTAGAATGGCCATTCCATTTCCAAAAATAGGTTATACTATGGATTATGAGTTATATTGACCAAGTCATGCCCATTTAAAATTTTTACCAAATTGATTTTTTTTAAAAACCCTTACTCTAGTTTAGAGTTTTAGCAAGACGATTTTTACAAGTAAAGATAATGGCCCTACTATTGAAGAATTCATAAAAGTGACAAAGTCAAGATTTCAGAAATATTGGAAATATTTAACATGACTTAGTTTTAGAGATAAGACTGCCATTTGGTGGATTTCACTTGACAACAAGAAGTTGTTAAGCCTTCCTGATGAATAATTTTAAAAATTCCCTATAGACAAATGGTCTCATGCTAAAAAATAGTATAATGAGAAATATAAGGGGTAGTTTTCTACTGGTATCTCCTTATTGCAGGTTCATGGATCTATTCAGAAAGAGAAGGTCATTGTGTCTATCAATCCTAGTTGAAAGCATAATTATATTAATATTCATTTGGCTAAGAGATTACAAGTCCCAACAAAACAAATGGAGCATACACAAGTTGATAATGAAGAGGTGAAAGTTTATAAATATTTGAAGATTTCCCTGGATAAGTATGTGTTGGATTTTAATTTTTATGCTTTAGATATGGATGATGTGGATGTTATTTTTGGATACCCTTGGACGGAATCCATTGGTATTGTCAACATTAATGCCCAAAAGAAATTCCTAAAGCTCTGGTATAAAATGAAGAAAATTACATTGCAAGATATTTCCATCATTAAATAGGTAGGGTCCAAAGAGGCCAAATCAGAAAATGTTGCAGGTACAGACACATCAGATGAGGAGTCCATGGTGGATGTAATAATGGAAGACAAGCAACAATCATAGGCACCACAACAGAAACCAGATACCATTTAGGCTCCATCAAGTGGAAAATTGAAGAATGACACACCAACAATTAAACTTTAGCATATCACCATTTGCACCACCCAGCTAGACAACAACCACTAAGGGGGAAATAAATTAGTAAGAAGGACAACAACCCCTGGACGACATAGAGGGAATTGCAACAAGCCACCCATAGCACATCGACACAAAGGAACTACTAGGATAAACTCTCATCTCAAGTGTGCAAGGCACTGGCTAGATCGAGTAATCACCTGACTCTGGGATGGCTAGATCCGCGTGCATGGTACCAGTGGACTACTCTTTTTGAGTAGATCTTATTATTTGTGTTCTTCTCATATTCGGGGATGAAACATGTTTAAGGGGGTGGAATGTAGGACACCTAGGGGGGATAATATCAGGTACACAAGGAGGTACCCAAGGAAATAATGTAATAATGTGATGGGCCATAGTTAATAAATAAAGTGGTTAACCTGCATCATGTAAGGGACCACAAGTAGTTAGGGATAATGTGATAAGCCCATTGTATTAGATGTATAGAATTGAGATACCCATGGTAATAACTCATGGTATTTTATGTATGAAGTCTATATAGAGGCTAGAGACTCCCCATTGAGAGATGTCAAGGATTATTGTATTGATAGGCATATGGCTTATGGAGTGTTCTCCTTCCTTAAGCAGAAATTGTATGGTGCTTCCCTGCCTCAAGGGTTTTGATATTAATAAAAAAATATTTCTATTTCTATTCTTGGATCAATCTTCATATTCATGGGCATATTTTATATTAACGACTTTATTTATTAACTATGCCCCATCACATTATTACATTATTCCCTTGGGTACCTCCCTCTATACCCCATATTATCCCCCTAGGTATACTACAACTTGAAATTTTTTGTAAATTTAACATTGTTTTTCCAATTTTATGAATAGTTTCAATTTTTTCATTCTCTTTACACAAGCAATATTCTCATATTCATTTAAACGCAGATGTCATTATATGATCCACTTTTGTCATATAGGAACTAAAATAACTTGATGTAGAAAATCCATCCAAGATTAATTGTGCATTTTTGTTTGCTTGCCATAATGTTGGGATTTTTGTTTGAAAATGCATTTATCCAAATATCAAAAGGACTTATTTTTAATAAGACCATTAGTTGCACAATACAAGAGCGAAGAAGAAATATATATTCTTTGTTCAAGATACCATGATCAACTAGGAAGATCTCAAATGCTATCTCTTTTGAATAGTTCTTGTTGTGTAAAAGGAAAGAAATTATTTTTTCATTTGAACATTATTTTAATTGTTGCACAAAGGTTTCAAGATACAAGTCTCATACATTAGTGGAAAAGGAAATCCAAATCTACAATTGCAATGTTTGTTTTTTTCCAATTTTTTGTGTGATGATGATTTCATACTCGAACCATTTGATCTGATAACATTGTTGAGTAAAAAGTCAAATAAGAGTCAATGAAACAAGTAAGATCAGTTTGAAGAGATTGTTAATATATTGGTGCATATTTAATCCAAAATAGTGCATGGTCATGTTCTGTTCCTCTACTCTGAAACTCTGTGACAAGAAAGTAATCATCTACTTGTCCCAAAATATCATGATATTTTGTGATCAATTAACATAGTGTTAAGATTTTATATCTATAGTAGTGACTATAGATCACTGGGAAACTTCTGGTCTGTTTGTCAATGTGTTCACTGGAATTAGTGCTGAAATTGTTGATTGAATTATGAGAATTTTGTTTCTCTAATGCAGTTGTCAATGGTTTCCATAGATGCTCAATGCTAGTGAATGTTACAAAGAAATTTGGTGAGCCAATTTGTTAGACCATTACAAAATTATATTTTCCCATATTTTCAAAGTAATTAAGACATGTGCGGATGCTTTTGAAACACTAATATGAAATTGTTGAATGCAATATTTTTTGTAAGTTGTTTCGGTACTTGACATATTTTGCAAATAATTTCTTTCATTTTAGTTCTCCTTTTCATATAGCGATCCAAGCTAAACTTGAGACTTGATTTATCAGTATGCGAATTTCTTCAAAAAATATGATTTTGAAGTGTGTTGATAAATATTTTGATTTGTGCAATAATTCCCATTATGCAATTTGTTGATAAGAAAAATGGTTGATGATTTCATTAGGTCGACTATCGCCATAGAACAATTTGGTGAAATTAAGCTCCTCAGAGAATTTATCTTGGAAGATACCTAGTGGATGAAATTCTTCATATGGAGAAATTTGCATTATTTTGTATTCACTATCATGGGTTAAATGGGCAATATGAGTAACCATGTATAAGTGTTTCTGATTCTCATTCCAAATCATTGTCAATTTGTGGTGGATCTTGTTCACCAATTAGTGGAAAATTAGTGCCAAGATTTTTTCTACATTGCCAAAAATGTTTTTTCCATTCATTATTAATTACTATCTTCTCATTTTTGTGAAGAGTTGTATTGCATAGTTCACTTAAGGAAATCATCACTTTGTTTGGTCGAACATTTCTGGACAAATAAGCATTCTTTTACTCTATTTGTCTTTTAATCATTATTCCAACTGTCATGGAATCATCAATATTTCTAGGGAGGGTAGTTTGTATTCTTTTTAATTGGAAGGTACATTTATGATTGTGCCTGTCAATCCAATTTGTCACTTTTTGTACCCAAGTTGTCGTATTTGTGGAAACAACATTCATGGTGCCACTAATCTCTCCTCCAAAGTTGTTAATTTTGCAACAAAGGACAATGTATGATTTCGTTGAATATGTGTAGGTGCTGCAAATCGAGGCAATTTACCATTTAGCAATGCAACATTACAACCTCTAGATATTTGTTCATTTATTTTGATTTATTTTATGTTAGTTTCAATTGTCAAACTATAATAAGTTGACAAAGTGTTATTTTTCATGAGACACATTTGTGTTATAATGTGAAATCTCTCACAAATATAGCATACATGTGTAGGTGTGCCTTGAATTGATTGCAAATATGTTTCAATTTCTTTAATTGATTGCAATTTTTTTCTTTCAAGATCAAATTAGAATGTGAACATATTGCATTTTTCAATCAATGCACAAAAGTAGACTAGTTACTCGGTATATCATTAACAGAAACATTTACTAGTTTAATATGTCTCTCACTTGAAAGTGATAAAAATATATTTTGTTTTGATAGGTTAGAATTTGTGGACATGTCAAAAAGTTTTCTTTTCATTGAAATTCTAGCATTAGTTGTTTGTTTGTTGATTTGGAAATGGCTATTAGAGGTATTGTCATTGGAATTTTCTTTTTCGGAGTTTTGTTGAACAATTATTCTTGCATCACTAGTGTTGTAGCTATTACAAGTATCTTCAATTTTCAAGAGTGCATTAAAATATTAATGTATTGTTGACATTGGTAGATGCAAAATATAGAATATTTTGGATGAATTAATCGAAGAATAAAATTTCATTGAGATGTCTCTAATAGTTTCACTCCATATGTAGATGTTAACATTAAGTATTTGACATATCCATTGAATCACAAAGTATTTTCCTTCTATATGCCCATTTTCATGTGGAATTGATAAGTTGATAATATAACATTGCAAACCACTTACACATTGTTCCTGATGAATAATTTCTGTATCAAGGTGTTATGGAAGCATGCTATTTATCTTCCATCATTTTGATAATAGAAATTGTGGAAAGTAAGTGCAATTGTTTTTCTTAATGCCAACACATCAAACCATGGTACGGGTGCACATATAGAGCTGAACAGTGAGTCATGATAGTCTTCAAGAATGTTGTCCTGTATAAAGAGTCCTTGTTCTAATAAATTTTATTTAATTGATTCCATGTCAAATGGCACAAAGGAGAATTGTTGTCCAACTATGCATTGATCTTTTTCTCTAGACACCGGAGACATAAATTTTGTTGTGCGATAAAAAAATAACGGTTCAAAGTGGCTACATATAGGATTTTGATTATGTAACAAAATATTGTATTGATAGCCATAAATATGCTCATTGAAATGAATAAATGTTTTCCCATTTGTAAATAGCCAAATATTCACTATAATTGACAACCAATTAGAAACCATTTGAAAGAAAAAGCTTCTACCTATAAACTAGGTTTTGAATCACTTGAGGCAGAAGTAGGTGTGGAAAATACTTCCAAATATGTCTCGGTGTCACTAACTCAATGAATATCATTGAGGCATTCAGGAATTAGTTTTGTTTTCAATGATTGCAAACCATCAGCATGCCCATGGACTAAGAAATTTCAAATGTGTTTTACATTTCCTTTCCATATTTCAATTGATATATAGCGGAAGTGAAGGAGTGTGACAAATAAGTCAAAAAGGAAATCGCCAAGATTGTAGAAGAAACATTGTAGCCTATACAAGTGAAACATTGATATCTTGTGATCAATATCTTGAACATTTGTTTCATGCAATGTAAAGGTGTTTTTTGTTGCCATGAATCTCAACGAGCAAGCTATGATAGTTTGTTCAATGTAATTGGTCGCTATACTATAAAAATCATAGCTCATTTGAAATATTCAATTACCAATTTTTTTTACATGAGACTATTGAAATTGTTATCTAGTATGCGTCTCGGCACTAATTTTTATCTTTTGTTTTTCTTGTGAGAGAAAGATGATTGTGTGAAGTTTTCTCACAAAAAACATGAAGAGCAAATGATGTGGATAAGAAGATATTATTTTGTTTTTATCTATTCAAATAGTAGGAAACAAGAAAATGAATATAACGATGAAAAAGAAGAAAAATAACATGTGGTCTAATGAAATGCATGAATTGTCTAGCAAAGACATGTTATTTAATTTATATGTTTAGCACTAGATAGAACTAGTACAACCCTAAGTTGCATTGAAATGGAGACGGGAACGAATACAGAAACACAGTTTAAAACTAATACGACGAATTCTGAAAAGATGTAGATACGATACGACAAGGAAATGATATATATATATTATAATATATATAGATATAGATATATATATGAATGAATGACAAAATAAACTTTCATATTTTAGAATCTAGTTTCTATATTTAAAAATACATAATCATCATCATGAATTCCACATAAACAAATCATCATCACCAATCCAACATAAACATTATCATCATCACTAGAGATTATTATAATATACAACATATCATCAATTTTACGTTTCCAATTTCAATCATCAACGTCATCACCAAAATTAATAATGCTAAATGCACACTACATAGTACAGATTACAAAATTGAACTAAGATTGGCAGTATACTATGATATGAAATATTATTGTATTCAATTTCCATTTTTTAAACGTTTAAAACATCATCATAAATTGCTTTTACATATCATAAAATATGTTTTCATCCATGTAATTAATATTGACATCATCATTTGGATCCTCTCCATGAATGGGAGCATTGTTGCCATGTCCACTTGAAGATGCAATTATTGGTGCCTCTTCATCAAACAAAATAGTATGAGACATGGTATTCAATGTCATATGCAAGTCAGGAAACTCTGGAAACAGATCCAAAACCCTTAAAAGTTCCTAAAACATTTCAAAATAGGATCGTGCATTTCCAAAAAATTAGAAATGCTTCAAAATTAGGATCACGCGTCTCCAAAAAACTAAAACACTTTCGTGTCATTTCCATGTCGTATCATACCTATTTTCATTTTTTAAATGTCGAAAAATGTTTTTGGCATTTGAGAGTGATGTTTTCGGTAACTTAAGTACAACCACATTAAAAGTATTAATGTGGTTGATATAGTTAAATTCTTCATTTGTATGTACCATTAATGAATATATAACAAAATAAATATTGCAATAAAAATATTATTATTAACTATTGCAACAAAAATATTATTAATAAATTTGATCTCACTTAAGAATCGCAGGTCATTATAAAAAATATAAGTGTTGAAGAGGTTCTATCCTTTACAAGCAAGATATAACACATTTTTTCTAAAATTGGGTATGCTTTGAAAATCCCTAGGAAATTGGTGGGTGGGGAGCCACTCGGCATGAAATCTCAAGTCATGATACAAAAGTAAGTTGAATTTATTTTATCCTTTGCAACCAAGATATAAGGAAGTTTTTCTAAAATTAAATATGCTTTAAAAATCCTTAGGAAATTGTTCAGCGAGGGGCCACCTGGTATGACTCACTTGCTTGCACTCGCACACTAGTCAAATCATCTAGCTATTGGGTGAGATAACATCAAGCCCTATACTTCTAGCTTGATAACATGCTATGATGATTGAGATGATGGAGGGATACCCTGGAAACTATCCTAGTGATTTTGCAGTTCTCACATCTTTAAACAAAAAATAGAGAGGTAGGAGAGCTATAAAACCAATTCGCCCTCCTTTGCTATCATTTCTTACTTGCCATGGATGAAGAAATAATTCTACCAAGAAAGAATTATGTCGATGGAAAAGTGGTAGTAGCATATCTTGTTCAAACACATGTAGGTTAGGTAAATAGCGTTGTCAAGAAATTACTTTAGGTAACCAATATTAGTATTAGAAACCCACTTTTCCATGTGCTACCATTATAAAGAAAGAAAGAGTGATTTAGGTATAATCTTATAAACCATGTGTCAATCTTCCTATGGAAGGGAACTCAGTCAAGTACTTAGCATTATCTCCCTTGGGAAAACATATCTATTTGTTGGAATTGTTTTGAAACAATGTTATTAAGGCTACCTTGGGACTGCAAAAACAGAAACATAGAGTATGAAAGGAAAACAACCCACCCTATCAGAGAACCTGTTGGATCAAACATACCATTTTATGACTTTCTATTGGGGCATTTCCATGTATTAGACACCATAGGAAATACAAATAATGTTTTGGGGTATAGATAAGTTGTAAAATAGAGTAAGCTCATAAACATGTGCTCCAATGGACTATGATACATATCTATAATCAAATTTGATAGAACTTCTCATACAATAGGGTTAACATTTCTCCCTCCATCCAGCTGGTCCATTTCTCCCTTCCATAATCATACTCAGATCTCTAATGTAGGAAGTAGTAATAACCTCTTTCTTCTCTCATGTGGGTAATAAATCAATAGTTCCTTGGGAAGAAATCACCAGTTTAGATTTGGCAACACGTGCCATTGTGGAGGTAAGAGCGGTGAGCGCACGTTGAGAGAGTCCCAACATATGAATCTACATCTTGATATCGATCATGACCAATAGCATCAAACCATGTTTCCTTTCCGCCTACAGTTTATGCCTGCACCGAGTTTGGTACGGGATATGACGTTCCCTTTTATACAACTAAAATGATGTTATGGGTGAATGAAGATATGGATGAAATTATGGTATGATAGTACATATGCTATGAAATATTTAAGATATTGTAAATTTGTGATGAAAGAACTTATGACTTGTTTAGTTAGCCAGTGCTTTTCAATGTTGCTTTCCGATGCATGTTTTCAACACACTCGATCTAGGTTTCAATATATGAAGCATCCAGGAATGAAAAGGGTGCAAGTACAAACCACTAAACTTGATGATACTCCGGACTCACCATGAGCAGCACAATCTAGTCCTAGTCCTCTAGTGGAACCCTCTATTATACATGTTGTGCGGGCCTAGTTGGGACTGATATATCAATTGAGGGATAGGGTGTTGGGTCATGTGAAACTACTCACAACATTTAGAATGGACCATCCTATCCCTCACTAAGGATGCAGATTCCAAAACTTACCCCAAATTTGGTTCAAGGTTTCGAAATGAAGCTTCTCCAAGACTAGGGAAAAATCAATTCATTTAAATGAAAATTAGGTTGCTTCTTCAAATAATGCACTAAATTTCAATGTGTACAGAACTCATGAAATAACGGTGCAATACAATGATCCACATTTTGTTTAAGCCCAAAACACTTCAAACAGAAAAAAGAAACCCAAATCACTGCAAAATATAGACCAGATAAGAAAGTCCAGACCACCCAAAATGAAGTCTGAGAAAGTGCATCCAACTATGCTTTTAAATTTTCCATTGTGAACACTATGAATATAGGGTTGAATTCCAATATCTGGTAACTACATTCAAAAAATAAGTTAAAAAATGGATTTTATATGACATTGGAGCAAATTAAACATTGAAGCATAGAATCCATTAAAAATCTCAATAGCAATACTTCTCTTCTCATGAAACTATATATTGTGGTAAATATAAATAGTGTTTAGATGAATTCACTGATATAAAGTTATGTAGAGTATATTATATTGGTGAAAAAGACAATAATCAAGAAGAAAAGCACAAAATCCACAAGGCAAGGTGTCCTCAAGGGCCTACAACTTCACACTGCTCTCCAACTTCTTAATTAACTTATAGTCCCTTATAGAAAAATGTTGAGGGTATTCTTCATGGCCTACCAATGAACAATAGAGATTCAAAATAGAAACATAAAAAAACTAAGATAACGGCCTCCTAAGGAATTGCCACATTTATATAAATATCTAAACAATTTTTAAAATGGAGAGCCTTAAAATTGAAGAAAATGCAGTTTATGTGAGTAATATAAATAGATTCCGCAAGGATAGGAATATATCTATAGAGGAAATAAAAAATTTGCAAGTATTCAAAATATTGTATAACTATTGTAATTATGGAATCAAATACTAACACTCTTTAAAAAAAAATCAAGATTCCAAAAATCATAACACTTTTCTTAATAATTCAGCATAAGAAAAGCTTGAAACATTAAAAAAATGTATAGGCAAGTACCTTATGTCAATCCCACAAGATAGCAATGGACATCAAATCTAGATTGGATGAGTTCTCCTTTATTCAAACAAGGATCAATGATGACGATATTCTTCATGGCCTACCAATGAACAATAGAGATCCAAAACATAAACAGAAAAAACTAAGATAACGACCTCATAAGGAATTGCCACATTTATATAAATATCTAAACAATTTTTAAAATGTAGAGCCTTAAATTGAATAAAATGCAGTTTCTTTGAGAAATATAAAACAAATTCTATAAAGATAGGAATATATCTATAAAGAAAATAAAAAATTGCAATTTTTCAAAATATTGTATAACTAATGTAATTATGGAATTGAATAATAAGACTCATTAAAAAAATTCAAGATTCCAAAAACCATAACACTTTTCTTAATAATTCAGAATCTAAAAATCTTGAAAGATTAAAAAAAAAGTATAGGCAAGTACCTTATGTCAATCCCATAAAATAACAATGGATGTTGAATCTATATTCGATGAGTTCTCCTTGATTCAAAGCATTTGTCTTTTTTTGGGAAGAAAGCTAATGAAATGAAAAAAAATAACAATAATAATCGTGCAATCAATATCACATCTATCCAGGCTTGATTTCACATTCAATGCCAATCTCCCTCCATGTACATCGCATTTATTTACAAATTTTCATCCATATTTTTTTTTAATTTTAATGCCAACAAAACTAATTTGTCAGTGGTTCAATCTGTTCATATGTTAACACTTTTCATGATCTAATCAATTTCCAAGGATTTGTAGTCAATGTTATCCATGGAAACTAAACTAGAATTAGAAATAGAAACCATTGATAAGTTGTATTTCAAACAATACACTCCTTATTGATATTTATCATAATATTTTATTTTTTTATTTCAATAAGTTTTGGAGTTATCAATACTATAATTTTACAACAATTCAAAAAACCCGTATGCACATGTTTTTTGATATCACATGGTATTTTAATCCTCTATCCACATAAATGGTGAAAAACACATATGTTATTGTATCTTGGATAAATATACAAATTTGGAGCACCTGTCATAATATTGTTGTGTGGTGTGACAAGACTATTGCTTTACCGAGTGCATTAAGGTCGTCGACTAATGGAGAAAATAAATTGACCCTAATTATAGCCACAATAGCCCTCCGCCACAGAACTATGTTAATGGTGAGTGTGACAACAATATTTCTTTGGCCAGTGCCTTAATGACATCATTTAGTGGAGGACATCAAAGTACAGGGGGAACTATCGATGTTTGATAAGGTGTGATTTTGAAGATATCCCTACAAAGTTGTGTTTTAGCTAAAGAGATGATACCAGAGGTAGCAGTTCCCAAGATTTCTGATCATATTGGGTATTGTGCATAGCTTTAAAAACAGGCAGACACGAACTACTACATTTGGTTTGAATACAATAAAAGATGTCATTGGAAATAACATAACAAGGACAGATGGCTGACGGGTGAGGTAGAAGTGGTGGTGGCCATACATATGTACAGTTAAATAGAGTACATCACAACATGTCTCACAGAGGCTGATGTAGGGATTTGATCTATGTAGCCCTGATGTTGGTGATTATCTTATATTAGTCTTAATTTTTCTAGAAAAACAAAGTTCAACTTTAGAAATTTAATTCTTTTTTATGTACAGACTACAATATTTGCCCAACATCATCACTAAATGTCACTACAGCGACATAACAAATTTTTCTGAGACATTTCTTCATCATGGTATCTTGTACATTGCAAATTGGCATTGAAGCTAAAGCTAACCATGTGTGCTCAAGTTTGTGTTTTCAATTTCTCATTTTTTGTTGATCATTCTTCATTATATGTATCTTACACTGAAATCTTTAAACATGACTGTATTAACTTTTTTTGTGGTAGAATTTCATTTGGTGATAGATTGAGCATTAACTTCTTATAGTGGAATTCTTGATTCTCAATTCTTCATAAATTTACTTATAATTGGTATTCATCTCAAATTTATTACAACATTTCTCAAATTAGTTTCATTGAAAAACATAGTATATTACTTTTATGAGTTATTGGTATAAGTTGAAAAGGTGTTTTTCTTTACTCTACTTATCTTTTGTTTTCATTTAGGGAAGATTACAATGAGAATAAATCCTATTAAAATTCCTTGTAAACCTCATAATGGAGGATCCAAAGAAATAAGGAAATATTTCTAGAAAAATATGATAGAGATTGAAACTTCATAGGAGAAACATGTTCCCATAATCGAAATACATATGTTGAAGGAGCATTAACCATGACCTATATACAATGATATTAAGACAAAATATAAGCATAAATCCATTTTCTAGGGATACCTCAAGATACAACAAAATCCTTTTTTAGATTATCTCTTATTATTATATTAGCCAAGTTATGTAATACAATACCACTCACCTATACGACATTGATAGTATTAGGAGGATGAGTTTTCCACTTCAATACTCCACTTATCCTCCTAATTTATATTGATATGTAGCTCTATTATATATGTATTTATGGCTATGATATATTTGACATGAATCCAATGTATATCTCTTTCATAACCATGATTGCTACTATTGTATACACCTCATTGATCTAATGTTTATACTTTTCATGGCCATGTTCACTCATATTATATCTCATGAATCAACAATATATTTGATTTGGATTTCATGCTTTTATAAAATTGAGCATGGTTATTCCGACCTAGGGAAGAAAGTTATGGCATACTTGGTTTCTCTTATAATTATCGTTCTGGTATGATGTTTTGTGAACTCTTCCTGGGCCCACTTCACTACTTCCTCTTGGATATTATAATGTATTTCATCCATCAAGTTCACTTATTACCTCACATATTTTGGGGCATATATCTTGATTCTTGATCTTCCTTTAGTTGTGAATCAACATTCATCATGAATCTCTTTAAAAAATTCCTTTACCAACTTGTATACTACTCTTCATACAGCATGTGTACAAATTATAATATGCCTTATTAAATGTTAATATACATCAAAATGCACACAAACTAACCCATTTTGGGTGGAGTTTATGGGTTTAATAAGTTGATTATCGATGATATCCCATGTGTAACTCTCACAACTATCTTTATATGGAATGAAGAGCACCGTATGGTGGAGGAGAAAGAGAGAAACCCCTTTCTACCTAATTTATGTTCTACGTATAAGTAATTGAAATTTGTCATTCCCAAATTTTAAATATCGTTTCTCCCTAGAAATCCTTGTTATCATGTGAACCCTATCTCATGTTATCATGTAATTGGGGATTGTGACTCATTCTCTTCCTCACCCTTGCTTTGAGATAGGGATTTGGAGGATAAGTTATATATAGTTCCCTTTCAGGAGGAATCAAGACAAAAGTTTTGAGCATGTTGACAATGAGGATCAAGTGACTTCATTTCACTATTTGTTGTTAAATTTGAATGAAAAGAGAAGTATATTATTTTCTTCCTCCAGTACTATATAATTGATTTATTTCATCATGTTTATTCTAAGTATTTAATAGGATACTAGTACTGTTAATCCTACTTAGTGACGGTAGTTACATTTAGTTTCTTGTTACTATCATTTTTCTCATGAAATTTTGTTGTTTCCTATCTGCAAGCTAGAAATTTTTTGATATTGTAGTTGAATATTAGTGAAGGGACTATGAATGTGAGAGTAGCGACTATTCATTCATATAATCCCTAACATTTAGCATAATTGATAATTGATTTTTAACCATTTGGTAGTTACTAGAATGAAACAAACTAATATGGTTTTCTTATTTTCTTGTCTTATTCTTTCCATTTATTATATTTTATGCATCCAAAATAAATTAATTTTAGTCCTAATTTTTCAAGGTTAGTTGTTGCATTTTTTCCTTTCATTCCATGTGTTTTTGTTGTTACTTTGCTAATACATCATAGTTTTTGTTCTTTGATAATATAATATTGAATAATAGTTTTGTGATGCCCTGTCCTATGAATATTTTTAATTATTACATTTTATTTGTTCATAATGTAAAGAATTGGAAATAAAATACATAGAAATTTAATAAAAAATATAAAAATAAAAGGTATATTTATCCCCAATTACAAATTCTAAGTGATTGGAGGAACTTACCTATGAAATGGAAAATCCTCCTACAAATGGAATGCATCACACTATTCCTCCACTAAATTCCTCCTCATGGAAAACATGTGAATGTTGACTCTTCAACAAACCATAGGCTTAAATGCATCATATCCATCTACAACTGGCCATCCCATATCTATTAATCTACTATTATGCTAGATTTTCATAGCCCATTGCCCCAAGCCCCAAAAATATGTCTTTCTTCTTCTTCACCTTTCTTAGATAGAATGCATCCTTCATAAGAAATCCTATCCCTAGGATCCACTT
The DNA here is from genome assembly GCA_000404065.3 of Pinus taeda. Lineage (NCBI taxonomy): Eukaryota > Viridiplantae > Streptophyta > Pinopsida > Pinales > Pinaceae > Pinus > Pinus taeda. Next base: position 267,412 of record APFE031526497.1, on the reverse strand, counting down.
GTCATTTTTAATTCACTCTTTATCTTGATTATTCCTTTCATGTACCTTATTTTTAGTATTTTTTTTTCTTGGATAAGTATTTATTTATTTATTATTATTATTATTTGTTGAATTTTTGTAGCTATTATTGGTCTTCATAATTTATAACCCTCCAAATAAACATAAGACATGTTCTTCATGTAAACTTTAAGAAGAGGAATTTTGAATTTTTAAATATTGAATTTATGCCTGAAAAACGTAAGGCCAACCCCAATTTACCCATGTCGACTCAACCAAAGAGTCACATTGTTTGGGGAACTTTTGTTGGGTATAAATAGGCCACTCATCCGCTCCATTTGGGAATATTTTCAGATCATAACAAGAATATTTTAAGGAAGAATTTTGGGTTGATAAATGATGAATCCAAGGTCAATCAAATAACAATTTTCGAGGCATAGAAGGATGGATTGTTTAGGAAAAGAAAACTGAAATTTTTTAGGCTTATTGAGGGCATTTTTATCAGGTTTTTCCAGGTCTATGTTACTAGTCAATTTGACTTTATGTTTGATTTAAAGAATTAGATGTATCTCTATTGAACGTAATGGTTTATCTAAGGAAAATGTTTCTAGTTTTTTCCCAAGTGGGTTTTCCCAAGGTAAATTCTTGTGTCTCTTGTTTGGCTATCTCTTTATGCTATTGAGATCTTTTGCGTAACTAATTTACGATGAATGGGAATGCAAAAAAATATTAACCTAAGAAATCATAAGAAGCAATTACTATCTTAGAAGACCATTCAAAATGAACATTGTATTAGAGTTGGTTCAAGAGTAGCCTTGAAGCAGTAAGGTGAAAGAGCAATCAGTTAGCTCTAGCTCGCTTTTGTGACAAAAATTATAAAGGGTTGAAATTTTATCTATATTAGGTTGAAAATTTCCTTAGTTTAACCATAGGTAGACTAAGGAAGTCCCAAAGTTAGTTATATGGGGGCGAAAGGCCTCAACGACTGCCTCATATTACTTTTTACAAGATGGAAATCCTCAAATAAAGACTGTAGGAATTGGGAGGTTGAGAAACCTATGGGATGGTGATAAAGAGAATCCAAGAGGCCTCAGAAAAGAGGCCCAGAATACCTCATCTAATAGAAATGTTGACAAAAAATTTCTTCTTGTGCATGGGGTCTAATGAAAATTTCTTGTAAGCCTTAGACTATGGAAGAAAGTGTACATCCAAAAATAACCTGACTGGCGTGTCACATGAGATTCGCTAAGTGATATTCTAAAACTCATTATTGATTAGTTGAATTTAAATATAGTGTAATGGACTATTGCAATGGACAGTGATATTATTTTGGATTACTGAATTAGTTGTTATACATTATATGAGTAAAGGAGAAGCCCATAAAATATTGAAATTTGAATAATTCCCTTCACCTATTTTTGGAAGGTAAGAACTATCACGAGAAATAAATTCAAGAGTCATTACTAGGACAAAGGAAACATATGGTACATGCATAAGAAATGGTATATGTAGTAAATGATATAGTAATCGTAAATGAACACTTACTCGGTGTCATCACAATAAATGTGGAAGATACACCTATTGATCTATGTATTGGTACCTAAAGAAGAATAATTCCTTTGATATGAATTCAAAGCTAATATGTTGTTGCAAGAGATCTAACTCTCTTGTCAATTATATAAAAAATATTTGATTTTGGAATTTGAAAAGGTTACTCAAAATCAGTAGAATTCCATAAACACATCTTATGGAATTCCATGAAGCCCCTTTGAAATAACATTAGAAATGACATTCATTAATCTTTCATAAAGTTTTGAGACCAAATCCTCTTGAGAAGACTGAAGTTGTCTTTGTAAAAGATAAAATTATTGTTATTGCTTACTTAGTTTAGAATTGAATAATATTCAATTAAAAAGCACAATTGCAATTATTTTATTGAAGTTATTAGATTTTGAAGACACCTTTTCAAGTTTGTTAACTGATAAGAAATATTAATGATTTGAATTTAAATCATGCTCAAGGGATGATTGCTTTGAGGAGGCCTAGTTACTTGATTTGGAATAATCAAAGTGGCATGGAGATTATGTGGTTTTTGACATCTTGGATAAGGAAATATATGCTTATACTTGTGTCAAAAGAAACACTTGCTCAAAGTCTAGATTTTACAACGACTACTGAAGAGAGTTTGTAACTTTTTAGTCATATCAACAGTGTCTACTAGGACATTTTGATACATGGTGATGTTAATGCCAAAAGATAAATGTAATGGAAATTCAATACATCATCTGCTTTTGGATATATGAAACCATAATTTCCTTTATAATGATCAAATTGTATAAGAGATTGATGTTGATTGTGATAAAAATTTTGTGAAAGGGAAAGTATTACAACACTAATAAAGAGCCATCAAGATAGATGAAAAATATGTGTGGTGGACATATAAGAATCTAATGATGTTATTTTCCCTATGGTTTGTAAACCCTAGATAATTCTTGAAAAAATATGATTAACAAATCTCTAGGATTTATATGAAAAACCCTAGAGATAGACCTTAAGTATAGACGATTAATGTTTTCACTAAAAGAAGAAACCATTTCTTATGGAAGAAATGGTATCATGTTGATAATGAGGATGAGATTGATAAATTTACAATATGGATGTAAAAATTATAATATCAAGAGGGAGTTGACATTTCAATACCATCCTAAAAAGATATGTACATTATATCTCTATTCCTTGATTATTATTGTTGTTGTTGATTTTACTATTATTTAGCTTGTTGTATTTGTTTCTTTTTCTTGGTTATACTAGTTCTTCTGTGATCTCACATTGAGGATTTAGGTACATAGTGAAGGTTTCCAAGGATATGGAAGCAAATGGAAGTAGTGGAAGAATGAAGAAAAGCTCCTGACAAGAGGACTATCCCAGAATCAATGATTTTTGTTGAGAGTTGTTGAACTGAATGGAATTTGATCTTAGAGGGAGCAGAAAGATCAATAAGTTTGAAGTATGCCTTGATTCTGTCAAAACGAATTAAGCGGTGACTTCTAAAATACATCTACATGATCTTGTGTGTAGAAAATTGAAACATAGAAAAGTACAAAGTGAGATTTGAGACTAGAATGTTGTCCAAGAAAGAGGGATAGGATCATGAAAATACATATGCTCCAAATTTCTAGGTAAAACTCTATTAGAATTACTTTTTCTTCTATTATAGAACTACATCACATGGATGTACATGCTATTTTTCTCCATGATGAAATTGAGGAAGAAGGGTACATGGAACCACCTCAAGGCTTTGAGGGTTGTGAGGGAGCATCCTCCTTGTCAATAAAAGATTTTACCTTAGATTTGGATCAAGGTTAATTTTATGTTATTTGCTTTTGATGGAAGTAGAAGGACTCATGTTTCAGAGGAAGTAAATGTGGCATAAATATTTTCGTTTGTAATAGAGCGAGTATTTAGGGAGATTTGTTTTATCTTCAAAGGGATTTTAACTCTAAGTTCAAGATGGAACTATATTTGATGCATTACCTCATCGAATCATGTTACTAAGTGCCTCATATATTTTCCAGATGATGGACTGTTATTGAGATTTTCATGATAGATTGCACCTAATCAGGGTAACTAGAATGTAATTGATAAACTTATGGTTGAGCCAACGCATGTCACTCAACATGTACCAACATAGCACTATTGGTTACGGCACAACCAATTATGGTTTTATATATGTCTCAAGTCGTAAAGTGAGGTTATAGGAATATACTGGTTTAGATTGGGCGAGGAGTGTAAAAGAAAGAAAATTTTTATTAGAATATTGTTTCAATTTGGGCTCTATTATTATTTATTAGATGAGTAAGAAGTAGACATGTGTCACACTCAATACTGTAAAGGCCAATAATATTGCATCTTGATTGGAAAATTGTAAAGAACTATCGCTTCACTTGTAGGATTACTTGATAAAGTGCATGTAACGACCATGTTGACAGGTCAAATCATAGTGAGATCTAGTAACGAGAAATGGTACAAAAGGGAGAAATGAGGCTCACAAGGCCTCTGTCCCATGGAAAAGTTTGTATACTTCACGAAAAATCTTGAGAATTTTTTATAATTCAAGGATAAGCTGGAGTGGTTGATAATATTTTCCTTGGTTAGAAGGAATGGTGTTGTTGTTGCATAAAGGGGCGGAAATTATCCCTATGTTATAATATAGATAGGTCAAACTATTGACCAGGGGCTACAAAATGTGGGTAGGGAGAATAGTCCAGAAACCATCAAGGCCCAAAGTGCTCCCTAGGTGGGCGAGTGAACTTCTCTAGCAGCGGGCAAGAGAATTACGATTCAATTATCATGCAAGAAGGGTAATAGCCTAGGATTTCACCACAGGTCACAAGTGTTAACAAGGTTCCAAGTTAGGACTTGGATAATTGGTGAGTTGTTGTAAGAGATGAATTATTGAGTGTGATGTTGATGTATGATGCTTTCCATAGGTAGTGGATTGACATATTAACATAGATATATCATTCAGGGAAAATCATTCTCTTTGAGTCAAGTATGTTGACCAAATTAGGAAGAATGGTCTGACATAGGACAATCATTCTTCATGTGTAAATATTGTTAACCATAATTAGGAAGAATGGTCCTAGAGGCCCAAGAATCACTCAGTCGAGTTTCTTTTCAACTTCAAGATAAAACTTTCTAGATAAGCTGAGTGAGAACATTTAGCATCAGACCAAAAATTACTAATGAAGAATAAGGCCTTTGCAAATTCACCATGAGTCAAAGATATTGACCAAGACAATGGTGAACCATACCTAGTCTATATACCATGGGTTAGAGGTGCCAACTAGATTCATAGTAACTAGATGATGCTAATGATGTAGCATAGGTCAGAAGTACGTACTAGAATTATGGTCAAAGGTATATATCATAATTATGGTGACTGGTTGATGCTATTTATTTTACCATCGGTCAAAGTTGTTAACCAAGATCATGGTAAAGATACGAGGGAGTGTTGAACTCTTGTAACCATGCCCAATATTCATAATTGCTATTTTAGCCCTCCAAATATATGTCAGACATGTTCTTCATATTTCCTTTAAAATGAGGAATTTTAAATTTTTAAATATTGAATTTATGCCTCCAAAATGTAAGGTCTCGCCAATCATCTCATGTCAACTTAGCCCAATAGTCAAACTATTTTGAGAACTTTGGTTGAGTATAAATAGGTGACACATCCTCTACATTTGGACAAATTTTAAGATGATAACAAATATCTCTTGAGGAAAAATTTCGAGCTAAAAAAGGATGAATTAAAAGTTAATAAAATACGAATTTATAAGGCATAAAAGGATGGATTTCTAAGGCATAGAAGCAAAATTTTACAAGGCATATAAGGATGCATTTATGAGGCATAGGAGGAGAAATTTCTGAGGCAGATAAGACTGAAATTTCTGAGGGTTATTAAGGGTGGTTTGACTAGGTGTGGCCAACGATACATTAGTAGTCAATTTGGCTTTATGTTTGACTTGAAGAATCAAATATCTCTCTGTTGAAGTTAATGATTTATCTAAGGAAACGGTTTTTGGGTTTTCCCCCCATATGGGTTTTCAAAGGATAAATTCCTATGTCTCTTGTTTGTTTATCTCTTTATGATTCCACTAGAATTTTGTTTCTACTGTTGAGATCTTGTGTGTAATTACTTTATGATGAATGTAAATGCAAGAAAATATTAACCTAAGAAATCATATGAAGTAATTATTACTTTATAAGATAAGAATTTCATTAGATTATTATTATTATTATCAATTACCCAGGGCATTACATAATGTTGTTTTTGATCTTATCTTCCTTGAAATCGTTCTTGATAATGATGGTATCAATATAATTTTTCATTTGATGGTTTTCCTTCACTTTGTACATCCATTTCATTTACCTTCTTCTCACAGATAATGACATCTTCTATGTACTTTTCTTGGTATTATATTACTCTATCCTAAGAAATAACACGCTTATATTTGGCATGTACATCTTGTAGATGGATCCTGAATTATTCATGTATAATTTGGTGACCTTCTTGAATCTTGTCTTGTTTTTCCTTTTGAAGTTCTAATGTGATCCACTTATCAAATTTGCATGCCCTTATTCAATATTGGATTGTATTTTTTTATTTTTTTTTGTAGGTCGATTTGTATTACCTCAAAATAATAGATTACATCATGCCATATTTCATGATTCACCCACTACAAGAAAATATTTTCTATAGTCCTAGTCTTACAACCTAGGATTTATAATAGGATTTTCATTTTTTCCTTTTCTCTTATACATAGAAATCCATTCAAAGGAATTATCAGGAACAAATGAATGGGGTACAATGATGATGTTTCTTTGTGACACTTCCATTATAGGGGATTATTTAATATTCGTTAGTTCCTTATCACTATCCTAGGGAAAACTAACACCCGCCCACAACTAGTGACTAACAAAAACATCATGAAAATATGAGAGAGAGAGAGAGAGAGAGAGAGAGAGAGAGAGAGAGAGAGCTAACTCTAAACTAACCACCAAGAATCAAACAATGTGTTTTACTTAGATAAGGTTAACCCAAGTCAAATGCAAAATCCCAAGAGATCCAACACCTTCAGCTTCCTATACTATGTATGCATATCCTTCCTCAACTTCTCTTTGTGTGTGCTAGAGAGTGTAATATTAACCCTCCACTATTTTCATAAGGGCCATTCCTAGATGTCTCCTCGATTTATGAGGGATAAAATGGAATGGGAACCACTCATACCCCCATCGCTCCAATCACACTAGTAAAGGCTGACATCTAGTTGGTTCTTCCTCTAATCACATTGTTATGAAACCAGCTCATAAAAATATAGAAATGGTAGATCAACACCTTAGAATTTAGCCTCTTCAAGCGGGCAACCTCCTTTACATTACACAAATGAACAATTCTTGGATGATACAAATGAAAATACCTCCTTTCTATATACAGGAGTCAAAGGGGTCATAATATAATCAGAGCCGACATAACAATAATAATGTAAGGGCATAATAATAACAATAGTGGGCTTCGATGGGGCACAATAGTAAAAATATCGGGACTACATGGGTACAACAATATAATAAGTGGATTTTAATAATAACAATAATGGGTTACACTAGTAGTATATGGGCTTAACATGCCCTCTCCTTCAAAAAGTGTTGTTCTCAATGCTTGAGTAGTTTTTGATGCTTTTGTATAAAAACATTGTCCTCCCATATGGAGTATTTAGTGGGTAAGTTCTTCCACCTGATGAGATACTCTAAAATTGATCGATTTACTAGCTGTCGGGTTCTTGTTTCTATGAGTGCTATAGGTTCCAATATTATTTTTCCTTCCTCTTCAAGTTCTGGCAATATTGTTTGAATTGGGATATTCTGAAACTTTTGAATGAGTGGCCACACTTCTTTGTCCTTATTCCATTCATCCCTTGCTTCATTTATCCAATTTGGTTGGATAATAGAAATAGCGTGAAACAATGCTTCCACATCCTCATCCTTTCTTGAGAGTGCATCTGCAACAAAAAATTCTTCCCTTTCTTGTAGATGATGTCAAAGTCATAATCCAACATATTTGTGACCCATTTTTTATGTTCTTCTAATGATAATATTTGTTCTAAAATGTATTTAAGGCTATCATGATCCATTTTTACCTTGAAGTGTCTTCCCATTGGGTAAGGTTTCCATTTCTTAAGTGCATGTAGTATTTCCAACATTTCCTTCTCATAAATAGCTTGCTTGAGATGTAACCATAAAAATACCTGATCGCCTACATTAAAACATTTTTCACCGTGATGTTGATCTACCTGTTTTTTCATTTGATTATGCACCAAAGTGGCATTATCCTTTAAAAGTTGGAGAACTTGTTGATGATGCTCGATGTGATATTTCACTACTTGAACCTTTTTCTTCTTGATATTTCCTTCTATCTTGAGAGTTTGAGGAGTGGTAATTTCTTCCAATGCTTTACAACATATGGTCAGATTCATTTCTTGATGCTCAATTTGATATTTCACTTCTTTAACCTTTTCCTCCTTTATATGTCCTTCTATCTTGAGAGTTTGAGTGGTAATTATTTCCAATACTTTACAAGATATGATCAGATTCACTTCTTCTTTCTCTGGGGTTGGGTCCTAGCATATATCCTCTTCTTTTGATGTTTCTTGATACTTTTCTTCCTCCTCTTCATACTCTATGTAAAATAATTTCTTCTCAGCACACTTATGACCTTTAGTGCATTTTCTATCACAACTGTAACAAAACCCTTTTTCTCCTTTTTCTTCCAATTGTTGTGGTGTAAGCCTTCTAGGTTGTGGAAGGCTAGGAGAAGAAATACTTCCATCATTATAGTCATGAGTGGTGGGATTCCTTGTTTTCATAATTTCACTTTCAATTTTTCTTTCCAACTTGAATGCCTCCTCCAATGAATCGGGTTCCCAAAAATGAACCTCATGTTGAACGTTACCCTTTCAAGTCCCTATGAAGACATTAATCCTTTGCTTCTCTAGAATATAATTTACCCCTCTATTCAATTTTTGAAAGTCTTCAATGTGCTCTTCCATTGAACCCTTTTCTTTGAGATTTATCAATTAGCTAAAGGAGGAGTTTCTCTTTGTATCTTCATAATGTGCTATCATTTCCTCCGTGAAAATTGACCATGTGACAAGTGGTTTACGAGAACAAAGGCCTTTATACCATAAAAATTGATTCGGTTCTAAATAATTAGATGTAATACATACCTTTTGTAACAGTGGTACACCATGTAGATCAAAATATTTCTCCATATGTAGTATCCAATTTACTGGATCCTTGCCATCAAACTTCCTCATCTCGCTTTTTCTTGATTTTAGGAGCTCGATCTTGAAACAACTGTAACTCTGTAATTCTAGATCCTCCGGTTCTAAAATCATGATCTACAGTAGTCCTATGTGTTTCCTTTTCAATGTCACCAGTCTGATCCAAATTGGATTCTCCAAGGAAGAGTTATACAAAATCTCCCACAGTGACATGATTTTAGACTAGTTCAGTAGAGTGAACTTGTACGACATGCCACGTGTCCTTGTTTCAACCTTTGGCTCTAAAAAATATATAAAAGAAACTATAGACTGTCCTCTTTCTATATCTTCTTACAAAATTTCAATCCCATGCTCAGAGAGAAAGTTATGATGATTTTCCCCAGGTCACCTGTTTGGAATGTAATTCAGGAGTCTACAAAAAGACCATCTTCCTCAGATCATATCTCTACAAATATAGTGTGAAAAGCTCTAAAATTCGGACCCGAGGTTCAATGTGATTTTGTCTCAAATTGGTTTTTGTTTTCACTTCTGAAATGTTGCAGAAAAAAGTTATAGCGAAAATGCCACGATGACCTATTTGGAGCAGCGAAACCCTAGAATTCAAAGCCTGATACCAAATGTTATGAAACCAACTCACAGAAAGATAGAAAAGATAGATCAACGCACTAGAATTCAGCCTCTTCAAGGGGGAAACCTCCTTTAAATTACACAAATCAACCTTCTTGGATGATACAAATGAAAATACCTCCTTTCTATATATAGGAGTCTAAGGTGTCATAATATAATCAGAGTCGGCATGACAATAATAATGTAAGGGCATAATAATAACAATAGTGGGCTTCTATGGGGCACAATAGTAACAATATGGGGACTACATGGGTATAAAAATATAATAAAGGGGTTGTATTAATAACAATAAGGGGTTACAGTAGTAGTATAGGGGGCTAACACCCATCACGTAAATAAATATGCCACGCAATGCATTTTCTAGTTGCAAGTACCTTTAGAATTTAATTTTGGTATAGGTCATGGGTTTTCAAATAGGTGAGAAAGGAAGTAGCTTCCCTCAGACTAAGGATCCATAAAAAAATCCTTCCCTTGGTTGTTTTAATTAATTTAGAATAATAATTTTCTTAATTCTTAAATTACATGTCAACTAGTTATGGTTCTCCATGTTGGAATTACAATCACATTTAATCATTATAGAAATTTGGGGGGAATGAGGAAGGTTACGCTTAAAAAAAATCACATGCCAAAGCTTATAAAACCCATTTTTCCTACTTATTTTGGCTATTATACCATCAGATTCACTTCACAATGTATCCTTGAATGACTCCTAGAAGTGAGTTGTAACTAAACATAAAATTCAAACTGGCACCTGGATAGGTGAACTATCAAATCTAATAGACCCTTGGCACTATGTTATAACTAGGGTTACCCCAATACTAGGTATTGATAGGCATTAAAATTGATTTATTTCATAATGTTTAGAGGTAGGTATTATTTACTAAGGATAAATGTAAATTTTGCACAAAGGGTTAGATTTTGCAAAACCCTAGCTTGAGAGATTGTTGGTAGGTTTGTCACATGGATATTGGACAAGTATACTCATTGGAGCTTATGGAACTCGTTTTTTCTACTCATATTGGTTTTTATTTCCCAAGGAAACATTTATTGTATGTTCCTAAATGACTCTAGGGAGTAAGTTGTAACTAGACATAAAATTCAAACTAGGACTTGGATTGGTGAATTGTTTATTTTGTTGGACTCCTATCTCTAGGTAACGACTAAGGGAACACCCATACTAGCAATCCATAGATTAAAATTTATTTATTTGTGGATCTTCAGGGACATGATTTTGATAAGTAAAGAGCAATAAAATTTTTGCACAAGTGGGTGGATTTCGCAAAACCTTGGCTCGAGAGATTTTGTGTAGGGTGGTCACATGGGCACTAGAAAAACACACATGATAGAGTTACGAAACTCATTTTCTTCTCATTTTTTTGGTTTTAATACTCATACAAAATTCACAATCATTAGGGGAATTTTGAAGTAAAAAATGAACCTCAAAATTAAAAGTATACCAACAAAATCAGCTTCATGAGAATAAATAGGATTGAAAATGATGATGTCATCACTAATGGAGAATATTTCTTCAGGAAAAATGAGAAAACTACCTTTTTTCCTTATACTTTTTACTTATCTCCTTGTAGGTTTACTCAAATTTCAAGTGTGTACACTTGTTTGATTTAGAAATATATTTTAGATCTAATGAGAATCCACTCTACATAATTTTTAGTAGCTCCACACTAAGAAAAAATCAGAATACATGAAAAACATGTTTCAAACACATTTTTCATGTATTTGGAATTTTTCTCAATGTGGATCTATTCGAAAGTATGTAGAGTGGGTACTCATTGAATGTGAAATTTAATTATGCATCCAAAAAGCGTACACAGTTGAAATTTGAGTAAAATTGTAAGGAAATAAGTCAAAACTATAATAAGAAATGTAGTTTTCTTTCTTTTATTAAAGAATTAATAACTCTTATTTTATTGTTTTTTTGTTATTTTTACTATTATTTTATTATTTTCGTTAGGAGCACCATTCTATACCTCAAAATTTCTATAATGATGTTCATTAATGGCTTTAGCAAGTGAGTTACAACTAGCCATAAAATTAAAAGTGAGCCTCAGATGGGTGAATTGTCAATTTTGTTAGACTCATTGGACTAGGATATAGCTAGGAGATCCCCAATTTCAGGACTATAGAAAAAAAAATAATTTGTTTGAGGATATTTAGAGCTATGGTTTTGTTTGGTAAATATTTTTTCAAACTTTGCATAAGGTATTGGATTTTGTAAAACTTTGCCTTATGATATTATGGGTAGTGTGGTCATATGGGCCTTAGAAATAAACACTTGTTGGAGCTTACAAAAACTATTTCTCATAGCCTGCTATGGGCTTCTCCTCTTTCTTGTCTGAGTGACTTTCTTCCATATTCAAAGCATATGAACCACTTGTCCTTCCTTTTCTTACCAATTAAAGCCAATTTGTTTATATCCTATATATGTCCATCCTCATTGTTTATGCTTGCCTCCTACAATGGAGAACTAATAGATTTGTTTCTACTTTTATCTAACTGAGATTATTGTTTGTTGTAGCTAATGCTAGAGAGATCAATCACACGAATGTCAATATCATATAGATTGGTTTTCTTTTGAGAGACAAATCTATGTTTACTTCTTGGTTTATTTGGCGCACTTCTCTTATTGCTACTATAAATTGTCTTCACTAACTCTCACCATGATCCATGCCTTTGTTTTACCTAATTTTAGAAAGAAGTTTGTCCTTCCCAAACCTACATGCAACCACATAGTCCCCATAATTTCCACACCTATAGAATTCAACATTAGTTAAGAAGGGGGAAAATAGATTAGCGTTATTCTTAACAGAGCCTTTGTTGTCATATCCATTTCTTTGATTGTTATAGGCTATTCTTAACATAACCTTTACACACTTGAATATTTTGTTCTTAAGGAGAAAAAACCTCTACATGTGGATATTTGAACTGCTTCTTTGAGAAATTCATTTTTGAGGATGAAACAATGTGTTTCGTCTCTCCTAGTTGCAATTGTTTCTTCTCTAGAAAGTTACAGGCATAATGTCCTACTTCATCTTACTAAAAATATGTGAGGGGCTGCTTTCCTTTGACTTTATTGTTTACATTATGATTTTTCTTTTGTTTCTACGTTACTATAACATTGTTTGGCCTTTCATTACCAAGGTAGATGAGTCCCTCTGAATTCAGAGCTGTTGTTGAATCACCTTCATATTTGTCTTATCCCAAGGAGGGATTTGACTGCTTCAATTCTCATCCAAGACATTAAAACTCTTTTCATGCTTCGGATATTAAGACAATTGGTCTTTTAATGTAATATTCTCAACTTCTAGTTTCTGAATTGTGGATTTAAGCTTTTTAATTTCCTTAAAATATGATATGAGATTCCTTCATTTTAAATTGCAATCTCTTGAAGAAGGACTCACTTTCGTCTGAAATGTTATGTTTCAAAAAAATCTTCACAAATTTTTCCACATTTTTTTCAATCAATTCATTTGTATGGACTCATTATTTCATATTCTAATTCATAGAATAGATACTAGGTTCATATCTAGTGTCTACTTTACTTACAATTTCTTCGACAACAAGTTCTCTTGTTGAGTCTATGGATTCTTCTCTAGACACATGAGGTATTTTATATTCCTCTATACTAAAGCTGCACTCATTAGCTTCTAGAGACATATCTAGATCTGCTATTGCTACGAAAGTGGTTCCTTATTTCCTCCTACTAGATGAACAACTATCTATTTCATACACAAATGCATGTGAGAATCTAGATGTTAGGAAACATATTCTTCTACAATAACTATAGAACAAAAACTTACCTGAAAATTGCATCTCCTTTGAATATTTTGAGTGTTGATCAGTAAGGTGACCATTTGATATAAGGGAATTGTATTCTTGCTTTGATTCATGATCTTCATATGCTCCATTATTTAAAGAAGGCTTCTTGACATCACTAGGAGATTTTTTGTCTTTATCAAGATGGACTACATCTCATTCCATATCTCATTTCCACTCTCACAATAGATTAATCTTTGAACATCTAACTTTGACAATCCTTTCAAAATTTCCTCAAAGGCTTGTTCAATAAGTTGATTGTCTTTTATTCCATTCTTTGTATATGATCATGTATCAAAGTCAACGGATTATAATTATATTTCCTTTCTTACCTTCCAAGTTGTATAATTTGACACATTTAAATATGGAACTCCATATGAGGTAATCCAATCCTAATTCTCCATGATTCCTGATCTTCCTTCCAACTGTTAGATTGCTACGGAAGGAACCTCACTCTTATACCATTTGTTAGAAACTAGGACACTACTAAGAAGGGCAGGGGTATCAATAGTGTAACCAAATCATACAACTAATTCTAAATTATACTTTCAATCTAATTGATAATAATTCTTTGATGAATCATCATAAATCAACATGTAAATCATACACATATGCAATGTATATGAAGACATCAATCATTTTCTTTATTCCTTTTGCAAAGAGAAGGTACAACATGTTATTAAATCACTAACTACAATATTTACTTGTAGGTTTCTTAGGCTTCCACCCAAAGGAAGCTACCACTCCCCAATTTATCAACTACCACGAAAAGAAGTTGTCACCCCTGATTTATCAACTAGCACTGGAAATAGCTACTACCCATGATTTATCAACTACCACTGAAATGTGCTACTCCCCTAGTTTGTCTTCTAGCACCACTAACAAGAAGCATAAACTACCTCTTTGTAGACATCTAATCAACCAAGGAAAATTTAAGAACCCCCTTAAATTTATTATATATAATAAATGGGCAAAATCCCTTCATACATAGGAAAATGGGAAGGCATTTTATCAATAATATAATATGTATATATAATTTTTTTGGTGAATCTCTCACCAAATTATATTATCTTATAAAATCATGATGAATCTTTCATTGTATTATAAAATCTTGTAATGGCTTGAAGCCTTGCTAATCAATCCATCAAGAACCAAAACACGTATATTCCTTATACAGAATATAAAGATATTTCTCATGGAAAGTCAATTAGGTTTACCACAGGAGGTAGGGAGAAATCCTTCATGTGACAATGTGTTGGACTCATAATGAGTATTTCTTGTAATGACTATGAGCCTTGTTTTCTAAGCAATCCCTCGAGGACTGAAATATGTATATTACTCATATGGAATATAAATATATTTCTCATGTATTGGAATATAAATATATGAGTGAGGAGTGGGAAATGAACCACAATAAGTCCTTAGAAAATTGACATGAAGAAGATATGTGCAAAAAATAAAAAAGGTGAAAATGGAAAAATTGAGAAGAAATACAAGGGAAAAATGGTGAAACCACAAATTAATAATCCATGGGAGGAACAATGATTAGAGATAGTGAGCGAAGATGTTCCCTCAGCCTAGGGGTAACAAAGGTAGAAATTATAACTCTCACTTATGCAAGTGTAGCTAAATAAACATTAACCTCTATGCCAGTCATGAGAGGGAGGAAATCTGGGAAAGAAATGTGAGAACAAGAATTTAAATGGAAAAAAGCATTGGGATTACAATCCTTGCTTGTTGAGTTTGGGTACTTCCTTTGAGACCTATTGAAAAATTAGCAATGATCTATGTATGTATCTTGTTATATAATTAGTTTGTAAAATAGTTTCCAAGTAGCTATGTTAGAGCATGGATTTTGTGAAATGTTTTTTACTCATCCTATCTATCTTTACATGGAGATGAACAAATATGAGTATTGGAGATAGAATTCTCCCATTTTTTTGTTGTAACAAATTGTATAGGTATAGCCATGTCCGTCATTAAGTATGCCCCAACTATATCGGTAATATTCCCAAACCAAAACGTTTTTAGTACTAAAAAGCATAAAAAATCCAACATTACATACTAAAAGAACATATTAATAAAATCTGCGTGGTGAAAATCAGGACGAAAGGTTATAACACATAAAGGTTTGCAATAGAAATCAGCCTTAAAACTCCTCCGGCCAAGAAAAACAATGATAATAAGCCTGCATCTCGCTTGGAATTTTATGTATCAAGATGAAACCCCAAAATGCAAAGCCCTACCCGAAAATAAGTGAGAACCCCTCACATCAGTCAAAGAAGAGGTTTCTGCACTGCAAAAATGCTCAACATTTGAAAGAGGCATCCTTAAAATGTAGAGCCCTACATATATTTGCAAGAGCTAAGAGGGAAGATGAGATTTTACTATTTGTGAGTAGGTAAATAGCCTGATCATGATTTAAGTAATGTTTGGTTAAATTCCGAGGGTTGCGGCTTGTAATTCAACTCAAAAAAACTATAATGTAATTAACTTATTTATTCTTTATCTTACAATATTTTTTGAATTGCCATTTTTTACATCTTAGTATCATCCTCCTAGCAATCTGAGCGCAAAGAAGCCTATCATGTGGCAAGGAATCTTTTTTCTACTAAGGTTTTGGATTTTAGACCATCATTGGAAAACTTGGCTCGGTGTGAATAAAATTAAGTTTTGAATATTTAGTTTTTAAATATGTACTAATTAAAAAAGATTTTATATAACATTTGAAACTAAGGAGAGATTTAGTTTTCAATTTTGAATATTTATTTTTTAAATGTTTATTAATTACAAAATTCTAGGGAGAGATGTAGTTTTGAGAGATATTAGTAGATAAGTGTTGTTATGATTTTGCTTAGTGAATTTCAGTTCTAAAATTGTTTATATTGACAAAAATTATTACAAAATATTTAAATTTTAAAATGAATATACATGGTCACCTTAGGTACTATGGTTGTTTCCTTAACATGATAAAAAATGAACTAGCTATAATCTAACAACACTTTAGGATACCTCTAAGGAAACATATAAAATAATAATTATAGTTATCATATTAAAATAATAATTTATGTTTTAATTTAACGGAGTCAACATAATATTATATTGCATGATGGTTATTTTCATATCTATATATATATATTATATATATATAATTATATTTTATATATATACATAAATATATATTAATATATAATATATATATAATACAACCTTGTAACTTGAAATGACCTCTTTAGTTTTGGAATTAAATAATATATATATATTTTTTATTATGTTTTGTGAGTGACCTCCTTGTGGAAAAATATCATGTTTGAGTGATGATTATATAAATAAACCATTACAAATTTAATTATATCTCAATTCAGAAATTGAAAGTGAAGATAATCATTCACTCACAAATTTGGACAACTTGTAATTATAATTATCAAATCACTTTCCCTTTATATAATATTGTCTCATCAATAATTTTTATATCAAGTTAATTAATTATAATTTAAATGAATTTTATAAAAATAACCATTAAGATAGAAAGTGATTAAGTCGTTAATATAAAATATTTTACTGTACACAAACTACAAAATATAAAGAAACAAAAAAAACATATTTATCATGATATTAGAAAACCTGAAATCTCCCAACAACTACTAGTGCTTCTAGCTTCTTTTCAGCCCCATAATTGATATTTTCATATTATTGATTCTTATTTTAATTAAAATGAAAAAAAAAAAGATTAATTAAGTGGATAGATGTCTTTGTTTTGGAATACGGTTTCACAATCATGATCAACCTATGCAAATCTCCTAAGTGATATGTAGAATATGGGCACTTAATAGGCAAGGGTCATAGATGCTTCACCTGATCAAAACCATAATCAAAAGTAAACCATATCCCTATATAAAAAAACCTTACATTTTGCAAATCCAATAAACTATATGCCTATGTAAAAAAACCTTACATTTTGCAAATCAGAGTATACTACTTTAAGAATTCACAATATACCTCTCTTTTGATACACACCAACCTAGATCTATCCTTAGTTAATGTGAGTGGGAAATAAGAATCAAAACCTAGTGAGTGGGAAATGAGAATCAAAACGGACGGTTCAAGGGATACCCAGAGGAAGAGGGAGAAGATGGATCTAGGGTAGTTTATGAGAATGAAAACCTAGTGAATGGGAAATGAAAATCAAAACTGATGGTTTCGACACATAGGAAGAGGAAGAGGGAGAAGATGGATCTATGCTAGTTTAATTCCCCCTTTAAAAAGAATACATTCCATGTGAATATCATGGGAAATACCATGTGTTCTCATAAACCTAGAGCTCAAAAACCACTAGTAACTTCACAAAACAAGACAACATCCTTGGATGCAATAAAAAAAACCTCCCAAATGATACCTAGAATATGGGCACTTAATAGACAAGGGTCATAGATGCTTTGCCTGATCAAAACTAGAATATAGACACTTAATAGGAAATGGTCATAGACGTTGCACCTGATCGAAAACCAGAATTTGGGCACTTAATAGGCAAGACCATAATCAAAAGTAAACAATATCCCTATGTAAAAAAGATATTACATTTTGCAAATCCAAGTATACTACTTTAAGATATCCCTATGTAAAAAAACTAAATACATTTTGCAAATCCCAGTATACTATTTTAATAATTCATAGCATACCTCTCTTTAGATATACACGAGCCAAGATCCATGCCTCTATAAGCTTGAGAGATTGAAAAATCTTGAGAGATCGACAGTTAAGGCTAATGTGAAATGTGAATCAAAACTGAGGGAGAGAGAGAAAGAGGGAGAATGAGAAGATGGATTTAGGATGGTATAATTCCCCCCTTTAAATAAACTATATTCCACATGAATATCATGGGTTCTTATAAACCTTGAGCTCAAAAACCAGTAATGGACAAAACAATATCTCTTGATATAATAAAAAATAATAATGTAGAATTTTCATTTTTACATAAAGTTATTTTTATTTTTATTTCAAATTTACCTTCACTCAACAAAAATTGATTTAAAAAAATAATAACCTAAATTTTTTACATAAAATAAAAACGTAGACTTTTCATTTTAACGTAGGGTTATTAATTATCAAATCTCTATATAGATCCAAAGTTAAAATGGATCTAGGTTTGTTTAATTATTAATTTTATTTTTTAATGTAATTTCTAGTTTTATGTAAATTTCATTGTGTCATATTCTAATTTTTAATTAATCAAATAATCAAATTTTTTAATTTTATTGAGTCATAATGTTTAGATAACATAACATGACATTACAATATCTTTTCCATACCAAAAATGTAATAACATTAAATTAAAAAAACTATAAAATATTTTGATTGTAAAATGAGAGATGGTTTTTGGGCATGTGGTATTGATAAGTCATGGTATTGGCCCATGGTACTGTAACAAAGCATGTTCACAACTTAATAATGTCCATCGTAAAGTGGGGGTGAATATCCATGGTTAAAAAAATTGTTATATTATAAGTATTAAATTTTTATGTGCTTATTAATAAAGTTTAAATATGCTTACAAAATTATTGGACTAACTTATATGGTAAAATGGATCTTAATTTATAACTATTATTTATATCTCATATATTTGAATGTGATAAGGGATTTAGATATATCGTAAAAGTGATTATAATATTTTTTCTTTTAGATTTAATTAAAAAAAATGTCATAAAATTAAATTCAAATAAAATATTTATAAATATTTTGATTGTGAAATGAGAGATGGTTTTTGGACATGTGGTATTGGACCATGGTATTAAAAAAAATTGTGCCCAATGTAAGGTATTAAATCATTTTAACCTCCCAAAGCAGGGGCAAATATCAAAATTCGGCGACTTTAAGGGAATACGATTTCCCAAAACCAGCGAATCCGGCCAAATGAAGGTTCGATTAGTTCACCCGCCCATTTTTTTGGGGCTAAAATCAAAAATTAATTATTTTTAAATAAAATTGGGCCTAACTATATGAAAATGGTTTTTAATAAAATATTCACCCTCTTAAAATGTAAAAACCCTCAAATTTCACCTTCGGGCTATAATTTGCCCCTAAAATTTACCATGTGATTAACTGACCCAAAGAACCCATCTGCAAAGGCACCCACCTCTGAGATATTATTCAGAAACATACTCATATAAAAGCATCTACTCCTTTAAGTGCAGGCACACATTTGTTGTCCCTGTTCATCCCTCTTTCCAATTTTCAAACTCAAATCAAAGAATCTTTTACATATAATAATACTACTTCATCTATCTCACAACTTAACACCTTTCTTGGATATATAAACGTTTTTTCTTCTCTCTTAAACACCATCTTGTTGCTAAGATATCTCAACCACCTAAAATCACCAATATCACCATTAAAACACCTTGTAGATACCAATCTGATGCATTCACACCCTGATGCACCTCTGATTTGTTGGAAAAAGTAACTATGTTCGATCTTCAATTATGTACTTGGGTCATCATGTAATGTACTTGTCAAAAGAACAAAGAAAAGAATTATTATTATTATTGTGACTTATTAAAGAACGGGCTTCATGCTTGGGTTACCATGTTTTAGGTCAAAGTCCCTATTGAGGACTTCTAGGATTTATTTTGTGTCTATAGAATTATTATACAATTAAAGAGACCCTTCTTGGGCTTTTGAATCATGTAAAACAATTAAGTATTGAGTCAAATATAAATTATGTAACCTCCACACCATGTCAGCCTAAGATCCTATTCGACCCCACTGTTAAGAAATTTACGGCAGAGAGATAAATTATTACTGATATTTATCGATATTTACATAGAGGAATAATAAAATAACTAGCAACAATACACATAAATATATACACATAATATTTATCTAGGAAAACCCCAAATCCGCAGAAAAACCCAACCCAATGAGATCTCATTAGCATTGGCCAAAACCCTAGCCAATCCAGCCAAGTGAACCTTCACCGCTCACCTCCAGGCCTCTCTTACAATGAAGTATTCCCAACCTTTTATAGGCTCCATTTCACGCAATATCATACACCATAACACCATGAGTACACTGTACCATGTGCCCAAAACCACCACTATTTAACTAGGTCAACCTGGACTCAAACCCCGAGTTAATTTTACCTAACAATTCCCCCATTAAACTTGACTTGGGGTTCATTGACTAAATCTAGCCAAAACCTACTAACTGAGATAATCCCACTCACTCTAGCCCTTCCCCCTTCAAAATTTTTACTAGGGAGTTGTTAACATGACATCCCCCTATTACCTAGGTCTAACCCATACTTTACTAGTAATTACGTAGGGGTATGCATGCCCTACCAAGTTTTACAGCAGTATCCCATTTACATGCAATTTAAAATTTTCACTCCATTATAATAATAAAATAAATAAATTGTATACCCTTGTGCTCTCTTTGTACATATCACATCAATGTCCATATAAAAAGAACCAATCTACCGAATTACATTGGTCACCAGCCGTTATAACCACCAGTTATCTAGGAATTCTTTTCAGGTACATGGTTCATCAATTAATTAATCCATGTGCACATATCTTCCTCATCCAATGAATCTCTCATGACCCAATAGTGTGCAGCTTGCTTCACAATTTATGGCTTTTGATCCAGATCTGCAAGCAAAACTCAATTATCTCTCTATCTACCAGGCAAATACAAACCCTTGGCAACAAAAAACGTCCTTTTGAAGCCAACTTAGCTCTGATACCAATTGTTAAGAAATTTACGAGAGAGAGATAAATTATTTCAGAGATTTACCGAGATTTACAAAGAGGAATAATAAAATAACCAGCAACAATACACATAAATATTATACACATAATATTTATCTAGGAAAACCCCAAATCCAAGGAAAAACCCAACTCAATGAGATTTCATTAGCATTGTCCAAAACCTTGGCCAATGTGGCTAGGTGGGCCTTCACCGCTCACCTCAAGGCCTTTCTTACAATGAAGTATTCCCAACCTTTTATAGTCTCCATTTCATGCAATACTGCGGACCATAATACCATGGGTACACTATACCATGTGCCCAAAACCACTACAATTTAACCAAGTCAACCTTGACCCAACCTTCGAGTCGATTTTACCTACTACCCACAATAAGGCTATAAAAGGAAGGACATCAAATTAATTTGGAGCATCACTTCTCATCAAGTTCGAATTCTCTCTACTAGGCAAAAGTGCAAAAATATTGTTGTTGGGCATAAGTGTGAAGTGGGTAGCTAGGAAATTCTATTTTCGGGAAGTCAAAGTGAATGCGAGTTTGGCTGAGTCTATGGAGTCAATGAAAATCGAAATTTTGGTGGCGGTGTCTCTATGTTTCGTGCTTTGGATTGGGAGATCGAAGTCTTCCAAGTTGGATTGTTGCTAGAAGTTGTCAACTATTGCACATTGTTGCATAGTCAAAGTTTCTAGAAAGAGGTCAATCTTCTAGAGGCTAACCTGGTGTGGAAGGAAGGTCTAGTCTTGATCTAGGGTGAAGAGTCTCGAATAATACTATTGAAGGGAAGAATTACTTTGATTGTGTTTTCCCCTTAAGGGGGGTTTTTCCCTACATGTGCCTACATCATTTGTCCATTATTTTATGTGCTGCTACTTTTCGTAATTTCTTTATTAGCTAAAGGAAAAAGATATAAATAATTGTAATAATAATAAACATCACAAGTATTTATCAATATCAAGAAAATATTTGTTTCCTTCTTGATATTCCAACATGGTTCCAAAGCATTGGTGAAGAAAGAAGAAAAAGGCAGATCCATTCATAGCCACCATCTCAGGGAAGGAGTCTATTATATTCAAGGAAGATGTCTAACTAAATCAAGGATGAGAAAAATATTGAAGAAGCATATAGCTTCAAATCCTAGCAGAATAGCATTGACCTAATCCTCGAAAAGAACAAGGTGTTGGATTTGGTAAAAGGGAGTGTAAAGAAGCCTATAGAAGAAGCCAGTGATGCCAAAAAAAGTGAAATTCAGGGATTTAGAATTGGTGGCTATGACTATAATGGTTTAAGGGATAAAATAAAATCTTCTCCCATTCATAGCTAACATTGATCATGCTCAGGAGATGTATGAAGCCTTGTCGAAGTTGTTCACTATTAGGAATATCGATCAAGTAGCAAGTTTGAAGAATAAGTTGAGGAATACTAATATGACTAAAGAAGATATTGTGGCAACCTTATTTGTGAAGATATCTAGACTGAAGGATCATCTCTTGGCCATATATGGAATTTTTATAGACAAAGAATTGGTGATCACTGCTATATTAGGATTTCCAACCTCTTGGGGTGCATTTGCTTCAGTTCTCAACAATTGGAAGGTAGCTCCCACCTTTGAAGAATTATCGACCGCATGTAGTAAAGAAGAATTAAGGATCTCAATGGTTTCCATTCTTGAAGAAGCATCAAATTATTATGTTTCTCATCAATGATCATAAAGGAAAGAGATTGAAGGGAACAAGGAAGAAAGTTGACATGTCTAAGATAGAGTGATAACAATTTCATAATAAAGTTCACTACAAAAGTCACTGTCCCGAGAATCCAAGGAATAAGAAGAGAGGAAGAGATCAAGACAGCTTTACTGAAGAAGGAGACTCAAAGAAATTCAAGCCTGAATAATCTGACTTTAGCGACTTCCACTATTAAACCATTTGATTTACATAACTTATTTTATACGTTTTCGAATTTATAGGTTTTTAACATATCTTTGGAAAAGACTATTTTTGTATTTCTTTAAGTTTGTATGTTTCCCTCAAGCTTTGGAGGGAGCTCCCAACAATGCTCAAAGATAAGTATCTTATGTCTTTTCAGTTTTGGGTTCATGTACTCATTTAGTTTTGATAATATTAAAATACTAATCACCATTCTCCCTCTATTGCCTTGATTAGGAAAACACATGAAAGGAGGATCTCTCAAGACAAGGTTGGTCAAGAATCAAAGGTATGCTCCAAATACACTAATTGAAATGATTATTAATTTAATTATCTATTAATAACCTTGTTATGACTAGCTATATTGAATCTTAGTTATTCTTGTTTGGGTGATTCATCTCTTGACAAATCTACCCACCCCAATCATATTCTTGATTCACTATGTATAACCCTAGACAGGTTCTAGAAAACCCTAACCGAAGGGTATGCTATTGTGAATATTTGTAATCCTAATATATTATTATGGATATTAATGATGATGTTATGTTTTGGATTTTTGTATGATCGGGAAATCCTAAATTGTTAGGGTTATGTGACAAGGTCTAAAATCCCGGAACCTTTGAAGTTCTGGTAATGTAGGATTTTCTATGTTTCTACATTGGAACCGTAGCTCATTCAGGTTTGGTGGAATGAGCAAGCAATACCCTTACATTGTCTTATAAATGTTTCCTCGGTATGAGTGTGTTTGTTTGATTAAACCTTGGTGTAATCGAAATGATTGTGCGTCTAACTCTTATTTGGTATTTTTGAGAAGTTGGGTTTGAGTAAAACATGCTATGATATATTTGCATGATGATAAAATCTAAGCATATATATAGATATGTCCTTTTTGGTTGAATTCCTAGGTTGGTCTAGGACAAATGAATCTATGTTATTGGACATATGATATGCTTATGTATGGTTATGAATTCCTAGATATGTGTGTTGACCTAGTCATTAATGGTCATGAGACTTAGCATTTAATGGAACTCCTTTTCTAAGATTCTAAGATGATGATATTTGGAAATCCAGGGTGTTGTAGCTAAACCCCAATGAAGTTAAAATTGTCTAGTATATGTGATATGACAATCTAAAATCTATTAAATGATTGTTGAAAATGAAAATCTAGGGTTTTTGCAGTTAGTTCCTAGTAGTGACATTGTCTAATTTGTGTAATGTAACAATCTGAGATCAATGTATTTGATTATTATTGAGATTATGAAATTCTATGGTTTTGGAGTTAAACCTTAGTCAAAGTAAAAAATTTGAAATATGATAATTTGATGTTTGTGAAGAGATTGTTGAAATTTTGAATTTTTGGTTGAATTTGATGATTGCTCGAAAATCTAGGGTTTGCAAACTAACCCTAGTGGTAGTTGGTGATGTTAGTGATTGATTGATGGCTGATATAAAATCTAGGGATTGGAACTAACCCTAGTGGAAATTGATCAACTTAATGACTAATTTGTGACTAACGTTGATGGATTTGTTTGTATGAAATCTAGGATTTGTATGAATCCATAGTGAGAAGTCTAACATATATATTTTAAAAGGTTGTTAAATACTTTCAAGATCTATATTTCTGTGAATGGTTTATAGGTTTTTCTATATGTTGTAGTAATTTATGGAATACCTTTGGAAGACATATTGAAACCTTAGATGGAATAAATGTTGTTATGAAATAGTCTTGGGTGTATAACAAAGTCCCTAGCAAGATGTTGAAGAGTATATGTCTCTTGTTTGTAATTGAGTTTGGGTATCTGTTATGAATAAATTTGAAATGCTTCCATGATTCTGACATGGCTAACATCATGCATCTATCATTTTTATTTTACTTCCTATTTAAGTTGTACAGGTACACAATTTTCAACTTGGTGAAGATGATTGTTGATGTGATATGCATGCTAAGGACGATGACAACTCTAATCAAATGGTTGGAAGCCATAAAATACTCTCTGATGTCAAAAATAATAATTTGGTCTCCATGATGAAGCATGAATAGAAGAGATCTTCCTAATATTAAGAGGGAGTATGGATAAAGAGGTGCTTCCTAGTTGAGAGGGGGGGCATAGCTTGGTATCAATTGAAGAATGAATTTGAAAGGATATGTTGTTGCATGTGAAGTAGGAAGTATGATAGAGGAATCTTCTACAAAATATTCAGTTGATAGTCGTACTATGGAAATTTGAGAAGCAACATCTGTTGTATGTAAGACCATGAAGGATTGTATTTGATTATGTACATGTAAAAATATATTATTGATTGGGGTTGTGTTTGTACAGGTGAATATCTCGAGGGTTTTGCTAGCATGATGATTATCAATTAGGTTGATTGGGAGAGATTGTTCATTCTTGATATGATGGATCAAGGGGTGTTGAGGCTTGGTGAGTGAAGCAATTCCTCGGAAGACATCTTGCTGACACATTCTATTGATGTCTATAATTTGGGAAGGCAGTGTTGATCAAAGAGATATGTTTTGGATAAACACCTAGATTTTTGGGTTGATGGTTAGAAAGTAAGTCTGATGGTACCTAGAGGGGCTGAAATCTTAAGTCCATCTTGTTCCCACTTGGATAGTTTTCCTTGGTTTGGAAACTATTCCATGGCATTGTGGTGCCTAAACTATTGAGTGACTGGTTAGATAGATTGCCCTAGTCAGGAAGCTAGTCCATGGCATTGTAGTGCCTAAAGTTTTTCATCCTTCATATTGTTTGAGATCCTCCATTGTATATGTAGATTATGAATACATCCTGAGTTAAGAGGGAGTGTTGGAAAAAGTAACTATGTTCATTCTTCAATAATGTACTTGAGTCATCATGTAATGTACTTGTCAAAAGAATAAAGAAAAGTATTATTATTATTTTGACTTATTAAAGCATGGGTTTCATGTTTGGGTCACCACGTTTTAGGTTAAAGTCCCCAATGACGACTTCTAGGATTTATTTTGAGTCTATATAATTATTGTAAATTTAAAGAGACCCTTCTTGGGCTTTTGAATCATGTAAAAAGGTTAAGCATTGAATAAAATATGAATTATGTAACCTCCACACCATTTCGACCAAAGGGAAGATCAAGTCAGCCTAAGACCCTACTCTACCCCACAATAATCCTATAAAATGGAGTACATCAAATTCATTTGGAGCATCACTTCTCATCAGGTTTGAATTCTCTCTACTTGGCAGAAGTGTGAAAATCTTGTTGTTGGGTAGAAGTGTGAAGTGGGTAGTCAGGAAAGTATGTTGTTAAGAAGTCAAAGTAAATGCAAGTTTGAGTGATTCTAAGGAGTCAAGGAAAAGAAAAATTTTAGTGGTGGTCTCTCTTTGTTTCGTGCTCTGGGTTGGGAGATCAAAGTCTTCCAAGTTGAACAGCTACCAAAAGCTGTTAATTGTTGCAAGTTGCTGCATAGTTGAAGTTGTTGGAAAGAGGTCAATCTTCTAGAATCTTACTTGGTGTGGAGGGAAGGTCTAGTCTTGATATAGGGTGAAGAGTCTCAAATAATATTTCTTGAAAGGAAGATTTACTTTGACTAGGTTTTCCCCTCAAGGGGGTTTTCTCCCTGGCATGTGCCTACATCATGTGTCAATTGTTTTATGTGTTGTTGCTTTTGGTAATTTCTTGATGAAATAAATAAATATGACATAAAGAATCATATTAATAAGAAACATCACAAGTAATTATCAATATCAACAAAATATTTACTGCCTTTCTTATTTTCCAACATGATTCACCCCTCATGCATACTATAATATGGATACTATTGCACCAACAACCACAAACTTGATCTTTCAATCCTTTTTATAAAGAATAATAGTTTATTTTTTAGAATTAAAACTCTAGTTAAGTTCATCTCTTAACATGCATGGATTCTTAATTTTTTGTCATATACCACTTTTGTGATGTCTTCTTGATGTGTTCAGGTAGTCTACAATTGTTGATCTATTGTCTTGATATGAAAAACTGAGTGAAACTACTATTTTCTTCAATTCTAGTGAGTTATAGGTTTTAACAAATCATTTATCTCCTCTTCTAACTTTGGTTGTCTACTAAATTTGGCTTGATTTCCAAATATTTCGCTAAATCACTCCTTGTCGACAAATAGCTCCCGATTTGCCCATGTTGCTTTATTCCAAGTTTTAATGCGCTACTAATTTTTGTTGAATTTCCAAATATGGCCCACTTTGCTAAAGCTATCGACTTATTCATGTTCTTTTAATCAGGATTGTAGATCAGCTATGGTTCCACATTATGCATGCTTGTAGTAGATGTTTAAGCCCAAAGGCCCTAAAACCTTTGCATAACATTCTCTGTTAGGCCAATTATTCTATGCGTTAAGGGGCTTAAACCATTTACACATCCCAACGTAAGCTCTAGTGCACTCTATACATTGATTTTCGGTTTCTGTCCTTAGTAACATGAAACCACACAAATAGAAAACTCCTAAAGGAGCCTTTAACCCATAACATTTTACAATGGAGTGCATTCAATATCTCTTGGTGATGAGTCCTTGTGGGAACACTTGCTATAGTTGCAGGCCAATGAGAAACCATTCGGGTTACATGTGTCTTCCACCATTCCACTAGGTCCCATGCTCCCTTCCTATGCTAATGGGAAAATCACTAGGGTTACATGTTTGTCCACCCCTGCTAAACTATCTACCACACTATCAACCACCTGAACAGAATTTCCATGTGTCACTCATTGATAAGTAAAATGTGTCACTTGTTTTCAGCCTACCGGGCCACATGAAAATGCCAAATCCATGTGCCATGTGTCATCATCCTAGAGTGCCATGTATCCCGAGAATTGTAGATGCTAATGTAATGTTGATGTTATCTTAAACATTTGAAATGTTGACTGTACACTACCACCATGGCTCCATGTCATCTATGTTATCAAATAATAGTGCACCAAGTGTCATCCCATGGTTGTTCCATGCTGGCTACAACCAATGAACATATTTGAATCTCCTTAGAAATAGAACTTGCACCACCTTTGGAAACCACCAGGGTTAAATTTTTGAGGTTATGTGTCACATGGGATCCTCCACTTGTTGACTTCTACTAATCACCTCTTCCTGTGCCTGATTTCATGTTGCCTCATTACTCAAATACATAACACTTTTGCTTTGTCAAAAACCACTGGATTGGTGCGTTCCATAGTGGTAGCTCTAACCCACCATCTCTGTTTACTTGTAAAGTATCATGATTATATTTAATGCAGACAATCACTCTTAAGATTGGGTAGTTTCACCACTTCTATGCTAAATATGCTATGGGCAGATGGTCAAAACTTGAAATTTAGGCCAAAACTGGAGGACTCTACCAAATTTCCAAATGCCACCAAATTGAACCATGAACTTTGACCTTTTGGCCTACAACCTTTAACCTTCAATATCTTTTGATCCAAGGGGTCCTTTTCAAAGTTTCATCCAACGTTGGAAAGGGTTTTACCAACTCCATCTATCTATTCCATTTTCAAGTACATCTATCTAATCTTCTATACTGAAAATGACTTCAAAGTCTCTTCTCCTCAAAACACACTTGTTCACCAATTTTCTTAGAAACACATGAGCTTTGCCACTCCTTTGACATGTTTGTCAATCCACAATAACTACACTTTCTAACGATCTCCATGATACTACCTTTGACATCAATCACATCATATTTCAAACATTCTCAATGAGCTTAGTCATTCATTGGAAACACCTTTTACATCAATGCCTTTGACATCAATGACAACATTTTCTAAGACAAAGAGTGATCATATCTCTTTCTTGAGGTGCAAACCTCTTTTAGACCGAAATATATTTGAGATTTATTTCAAAAGTAGTTATGTCATTTTTACTTTTTTAATTAAACTGATTGATTTTAAAAAAATGTTACTTAAACAAATATCATATTAAATGACTTATGGTTTTTTGGAGATGGTATTGTAACAAAGCTTATTTACAAATAAAAAATCTCCATATTTAGTTCAAAAGTAGTTACGGATTTTCTACATTTTTAATTAAATTGATTAATTTGAAAAATTGTTATATAAACAAGTTCATATTAAATAAATTATAGATTTTTTGGAGGCAGTATTGTAACAAAGACCATTTACAAATTAAAAATCCACATAATTAAAAACCTAATTCCATATTTTTTTAATATATAATTTAGGATGATGTATTTACGATCTCTGCGCTTATAATTATGATCTCTTTGTGAAAATTGTGGGTTTTTCCCTTTGGATCTGCGGTCAATCCAATCTGAGGCAAGTGTGATTTGCAGCCAGGTTTTCTGATATCAGGTGCACACATTCCTTATCTTTTTTCTAATACATATTTTCTCATATATTTTCTAGTATGAATATTTCACCACAGCTACCAAATATTACCAAAGGCAGACCTAGCATAGTTACTCTACAAGGCCTTTATGAGTATATAGAGTCTTTAGAGAAATGTAGAGAAGAAAGAGAAGTCAAGCTACAAAAAGAGTTAGAAGCCATGCTGGAAAATAAATTTGCATCTCTTAAAGACATGATCCAAAAACAAATAGAAAATAAACTAGAACTATTGGAGAATAAAATGGTGCCAATGGAGACTAGGTTACGGGTTATAGGAAAACAAAACCAAGATACCAACCAAAGATCCTAGCAAGGAGATGTCGATACTTTAGAGAGTTTTAAAATGAAGGACATGATTAAAGAACTAGAAGAAAAAGTCAATAGCCGCCTCACCCTAAATAATGTGGTAGATAATTTAGATATCAAACCAATTAAAGATGAAATGAAAAAATTAATAGAATTAGACCATGAGCGTAACAAAAGGGCCTTGAACCTTATAATCTTCAGTTTAAAAGAGGAGGTAGATGAGGATACTTTAGCCATAGCCCAAACAGAATTACATAATGGATTACAAATTGAAACAACGTGTCTCACAGAAGCAACAAGGTTGGGGAAATTAACTGAGAATAAAGGAAGACTAATCCGAATAAAGGTGATCTCTACTGATCATAAGTATGACATAATTAGTAAATCCTCAAGTCTAAAAGGAACGAGAATATTTATAAATGAAGATCTCATTCTAGAAGATCAAGCATAATTAAGGTAGTAGGTTCAAAAGGTAAAAGAAGCTAGGAAGGAAGGAAAATGGGCAATAATCAAAAATAGAAAAGCCTTTATCTGAGATAGAAACCAAAAAGATAGTAATAAATAGCAATTCAACATGCTTCGGATTCTTTCTTGGAATTGCCAGGGTTTTCCATGGAACAAAGGCCCCAAGCTAAGTTGGATCTCAAATGATGTTGATATTATTTTGCTTGTTGAAACTTGGGAGCACGAAGAATCTAATGTCCCTAACATAGATGGCTTTATGCTATGGTCTACCTGGAACAAGCGATCCTCCCACAGAGGCATTGGGGGAATAGCTTGTTACATTAAGAAGAACATCACCCCATGCTAGGATTTAAAAAACGACCCTTACAACCAATATAGTTGGATAGAGATCACCAACATTAATAATAAAAAGACCTACATAGAAATATATTATTTCCCCCCCATCAATTCTAACTTCTATAAGAAGAAGAATCAAGATAAAAATATCCCTACAATGGTTTAGAGAATGATATTTCTATCCTAAGGAATGAAGGTAATATCGTTTTAATAGGTGACTTTAATGCTCGAACTTCAAGCAACCAAGCTATTATTCTAAGCAATCATTCCAACCCTAATCCTCTTTAGTTAGATGAAGACCCTACTCTGTCTAGTAGGTACAAAAGGAGCTCTGAAGACCTTGGGGAGAATTTGTTTGGGTCGGAGCTAGTTAAGCTCTGTAGTGCTCAGGATCTCATAATTTACAACCGTCTAAAGAAGTGGGCCAATTCTAGCCAGATGAGCTGCATCCATGGGCTTCGTAGCAATGTGGTAGACTATGTTATTTCCGATCTCCCTTTATACAATGAAATAATAAATTTTGACATCTTAAACAACCACGAGCCTGACTTTGATCATAGGCCTTTACTTATAACTCTCAATTTTGTCATGCATAGAGATCCCATAGAAAATAATCCTTATAGCCAAAAGAACCTAATAATTGATAGAAATAAAATCGATCTCTTTCTAAATGAATTAAAAACTAATTTCCTTCCTTTATCTAGTATACACAACATAGAAGACCTCTATCATAATTTTACTACAACCCTCTCATATTATATTAACAATTTCTCAATTGAAGTTTCAAATAATAAAAGAAATAACAAAACCAACCTATGGTATGATAAAGATTGTAAAAGTGTGAGGAGAGAAATTAAGGAAGTTATTGATGAATCTCTTAAAATGGGCAAGATAAAAATATACAAAGCCCTAACTAAAAGGAAAAAGATGTAGTACATTCGTAAAAGACAAGAGAATCTCTTACACGTCTGTAAGGTAGATCTTAAGAAATTTTGGAGGCAGGTTATGAATAAGAAAACTAAATATAATAATAAAATTTCCTTACATAATTGGAATTCCTATCTTAAAAAGCTTTATGAATCTCCAAATGTCATGGATAATTTTGAAACCCTGCTCACAAAAACGAAGTTTTCTCATTAGAAGACATTGATTTTGGGTTTAAATGCCTAGCAAATAGAAAGCTAAGGACATCGAAGGTTACCAAGCAGAAATCTTAAAAATTGGAGGTCCTGTCCTCATCCCCCACATCCACAAGCTTTTCAATCAAGTAGTCAAGCAAGGTTTCCCTAAACCATGGACCGAGAGCCTCATTATCCCTATTTTTGAGAGTGGGGATACAAATAACCCCTCTAACTATTAGACTATTATGATTGTTAGAAAAGTATATATTACGGAGCAATGGAACATATAAAATATTGCAGAAATATAAACATGGAAAACACATAAAACAAGAGAGACACATATATACATGGTTCACCCAGTTTGGGCTATGTCCACTCCGAACAGCCAGTCCTTCCTTTCTATTATCCAGCAAAATGAAGAGACACAACCTATAATAGATCTGCTATAATATCCTCTATTTTCTCTCACAGTCTCACCTCTCTGTTTCTCGCTCAAAGAATACACATCTATTACAGAGCCTCAAATACAATGCCCTCATACAAAGAGAGGGGTTCCCTTCTAGGGAAAAAACCCTAAACTAAACATAAGTTCTACCATCAGATCATCCGCCTAATGAATGGCCCAGATTGACTAGAAATTACTATACTTTTACTAGGCAATTTTACATCTGTTTTTAGCTTCGTGGGCGCTACACTCGAACCCCTGCCGGGGGACCGCTAGCCCCCGGTCCCCCCAGCCCAGGGGGATTGGCCCCTCGGGACCCCCGCGGGGGGGGGGGGCAAGTCCCCCCCGCAGCCCCCCGCTTGGAGGGGTGTACAAACTTCCTGGGGTATACATTTGGCTGAAACAAAGACCTCTGAACAATCATGCTCCACATCCAACAATGATCATCCCTCTCTTAGCCAAGCTATATGGTATTATTTTGGAAAAGAAGTTGAGGATATGGCTTGAAAGTGAAGGTAAGCAAGCTAAAGGCCAAGCGGGTTTTAAAAGGCATCACTCAACAACAGACCACCTCGTTACGCTTAGGATCATTGTGGAGGAATGTCGTAATGATAAATCCAATCTCTTTTGTTGCTTTGTGGACTTTAGAAAGGCTTTTGATACGGTTACTAGAAACAACCTTTGGAATAGATTAGAAGAGCTAAAGGTTCCTTTCGATTTGAGAGCTACCACTATAAGATTATACGAGAATGTAATTGCCAAGCTAAAAAGCAATGAGGGGTGGTCGAAAGATATTAAATGTAATATTGGAGTTAAACAAGGTTGCCCCCTCTCCCCTACCCTATTTGGCATTTACACTGACAAGCTTGAAGGTTATTTACAGGAAGCAGGTTGTGCTGGCACTATATTAGCTAGGATAGTCATCATCCTTCTTCTCTATGCTGACAATATTGTTCTTCTCGCAAGGTGCCCATTTGATCTTGATAAGCAACTTAGGCTTCTTAAGGATTTATGCTCTACCATGGGTATGACTATTAACACTAACAAAACAAAAGATATGATTATCAAATCCAAGAAGGACACTTACGCTAATTTTATGTATGACAATAATAAATTGGAGGTAGTGTATTCTTACAAGTACCTAAGAATTGATATTCATCACAAGCTCAATTGGAACTATAGCATTGAGAAAAGGATTAATGGGGGTGGAAATCTTATTTTGGTCTTGAAAATAATTGTAAAACGATAAACCTCATAATGTGGAATAAAAAGAAGTTCTTCTTTGAAACTTTAGTCACTCCTTTTATCTTATATGGATGTGAGGTCTGGGGTTGCAGCATCTCTAGAGAATCCTGGAGAAAGATTGAGCAAATCTAGAAGCATTTTATAACGTATAACCTGAAAATTAAAAGCAATACACCCTATCTTATTCTCCTTATAGAAGTAGGTCTTTCCCCTATCGAGAGCCTAGCTATGACTAGGCTTCTATTGTACAAGCACAAACTCAATAACATAGGAGATCTGAGACTTCCTAAGCGAGCTTTAAATTCCAGCCAAAACCACCTAAGGCTCAAGCAGGGGTGGTATAAAGACACGAAGGCCTGGTTAAACCTTTGGGAGATCAATGAGAATGATGCTTTGCAAAACATTAATAGCATTAAAAATATTGTTACTTCTAAGTTCAAAGAAAAATGTGGTGTGAGAAATATTTAGCAGCGAAAAGAAAATTAAGTTATTATAAGAAGGTCATCAACCTCACCCTAGAAGATCAAAAGTATCTCCTTGTTTTAACTAGCTCAAAGAAGAAAATTAATATAGCAAAGATTAGAACAAACTCTCATGAGCTCCATAGTGAAACACGTCATTGGGTAGTTCCTAAAACACCATGGATGGAAAGGATCTGCCATCTCTGTGAAAATAGGAACATCGAGGATGAAAACCACTTCCTCTTAGAGTGCCTTGCGTACAACCACATTAGATCTCAGTTTCATAATCTTTGTCACAATACTGACCTTCCTAGCCTTTTACGATGTCAAAATTATAGTGAGCTTGGGAGGCTTCTCTCCAAGCTTTTTGAACATAGGAATAAAATCTTAAATCAAACTAAATAATTTGTTTCTCGAAATTCGATAGACCAAAGTTTGGTCTCAGTAGACATTAACCACCACCACCACCACTATCATCATCATATATATAATTT